>APFE030138543.1:113674-314350 GCA_000404065.3 Pinus taeda | reverse complement strand
AGCAGCGGAAAGATAGAGATTGAGAAGTTCAATGGTCAGAGTTTTGAGTTGTGGAAACTCAAGATGGAGGATCTGTTGGTGGATAAAGATCAGAGGATTGCGGTAGATCTGAGTACTAAACAAAAGGGAGTGACTGATGAAGAATGGAAGAAGTTGGATCGAAAGGCAAAGAGCACAATACGATAGTGTGTCTCAGATTCAGTATTGCTGAATATATCAAGGGAAGCTACAACAAAGGCTTATGGGACAAGTTAGGGACTTTGTACCAATCTAAGTCTCTAGTGAATAAACTGTTCCTGCGGAAAAAGCTGTATAACCTAAGGATGAAAGATGGAGACTCAGTGATAGAGCATCTGAATGCATTTAATACTATATTAAGTCAGTTATTATCTGTTGATATTAAAATTTCAGATGAAGATAAGTGCATCAGTTTGTTGTGTTCTCTACCAAACTCATGGGATAGTCTGGTTATTGCAATAGGTAGCAATGCAACTGCTTTGCAGTTTGATGAAATAGTCTCAGCCTTGTTGACGGAGCAGATGAGACAAAAAAATATGGACAACCAGAATGGTGATGCCTTGTATATACGAGGACGGTCCCAGAACAGAAACAAAAATAAGTCATCGAGTGGGAGATCTAAATCTAGAGGGAGATCTAAATCTCCAGGAAAACCTACAAAGGTGGTGTGTTGGAAATGTGGGAAGGAAGGGCACTTCAGAAGGGATTGTAAATTTAAAGCTCCTGATAAAGGAAAGGGATCTGATGATGCTCCTTCTGCAGAGTCAAAAACCACCTTAGATGAAGGTGGGGATGTGTACTTGGCTTCTTCAGTACACATGTAGATCATGAGGCATGGTTGATTGACTCAGGTGCATCCTTTCACTTCACTCCCCATAGAGAGTGGTTCTGCGAGTATGAGAAATACGATGGTGGTGATGTCTTCTTAGGAGATGATAGGAAGGCTAGAATCATTGGTCGTGGGAAAGTAAAGTTGAAGTTGCAAGGTGGAAGGGTTAGAACCCTTCCGGGTGTTCTGCATATTCCTGCGTTGGCCAGAAATCTGATTTCTGTAAGCAAGTTGGATGATGCAGGTGTAAAGACAGTGTTCGAGAAGGATACCTGCAAGATGGTTCGAGGAGCACTGGTATTGATGCGGGGAGTTCAGATCGGAACTCTGTACAAGCTGCAAGGTAGCACTATTGTTGACGGGTGCAATAGTTCTATGGTTCCTGAAAATGGAGCAGAAAATCTAGTGGTCTCTGGAGAGAAGACCATGTTGTGGCATCAAAGGCTTGACATATTGGAGAGAAGGGCCTTCGAATACTTCATGGTAAAGGTATGGTAGAAGGTATGAGTAATAGCTTTCTGGATTTTGATTTCTGTGAAAATTGTGTATATGGCAAGCAGAATCGGGTGAGTTTCCCCTCTGGTGGTAAGAGGACGAAACAAATATTAGAGCTTGTGCACAGTGATGTGTTTGGACCTGGGAAAGTTCCATCACTGGGTAAGTCTGTGTACTATGTATCATTTATAGATGACTTCTCAAGGAATACATGGATATATTTCCTTAAGAAGAAATCTGAAGTCTTTGACATGTTTAAAGAATTTAAGGCTCTGGTGAAAATCAGACAGAGAAGAAGATAAAGGTACTGAGGACAGATAATGGTGGAGAATTCTGCAGCAAGGAATTTGAAGAATTCTGTAAGAAGTGTGGTATAGCACGACAGAAGACTACTTCATATACACCTCAGAAAAATGGAGTCACAGAAAGAATGAACAAGACGTTGATGGAAAGGGCAAGAAGCATGCTCAATGGTGTCGGGTTAGGACAAGAATTCTGGGCAGAGGCGATGGATACTGCATGTTACCTGGTCAACAGGTCACCTTCATCAGCGTTGGAGGATAGGACTCCACAAGAGATATGGACTGGTAAGAAACCCTCTCTTTCACATCTGAGGGTATTTGGATCTGATGCATATGTACATGTTCCAAAGGAGAAGCGAACCAAGTTGGATAGTAAATCTGAAAAGTGCATCTTTATTGGGTATATGGATGGTTTAAAGGGTTATAAGCTTTGGAACCTAGCCACACGAACGGTTGTGTACAGTCGAGATGTGGTGTTCAGAGAGGTGAAAGATGTTATCAAACATGAAGTCCAACCAAAGGAGCCTGTGAAGATAGAGTTTGAACTAAAGGAGGAAGAATCGGACTCTGCAGCAGAGGAGGAATCAGAAGATGAAGAGCCACAAACTCCGGCTGTGAGAAGATCAGTTCGAGAAGGAAGGCAGCCAGAAAGGTATAGTCCATCTACTTTCTATTCAAACTTTGCTTTGTCTGTTACTGATGATGATCCTAGAACTGTGAAGGAAGCAGTGGATTCAGAGGATGGAAAACTCTGGAAAGAGGCCATGGTTGATGAAATGGCATCTTTGCACAAAAAATGAGGCTTGGGATCTGGTGGAGTTGCCAGCTGGAAGGAAACCCATTGGCAGCAAATGGGTGTTCAAGAAGACAAATGCAGACGGGAAGGTGGAGAATACAAAGCTCGGTTGGTAGCAAAAGGTTATTCCCAGGTGCCAGGAATTGATTTTGGTGATATTTTTTCTCCTATTGCCAAGGTAAACTTCTATTAGATTACTTTTATCTGTTGCTGCTGCTTTTGATTTTGAGGTAGAACAGATGGATGTGAAGACAACATTTCTTCACGGGGATTTGGAAGAGGAAATCTACATGAAGCAACCTGAAGGCTTTGTGGTGAAAGGTAAGAAAGAACTGGTATGCAAGTTAAAGAAGTCTCTGTATGGGTTAAAACAGTCACCAAGGATGTGGTATCAGAAATTTGATACATTTATACGGGGACTCGGCTTCACCAGAAGCCAAGCAGATCACTGTGTGTATTTTAAATTAATTGGTGACGTGTTATTTATCTGGTATTGTATGTGGATGATATGTTGCTTGTTGGAAATGACAAAGAAATTATCGAGGATTTGAAGACCCAATTGTCTCCAAATTCGACATGAAAGATCTCGGTGCTGCAAACTATATTTTGGGCATGGAAATTAAAAGAGATCGGGCAAAGAGGAAGCTCTGGTTAAACCAGAGGAAGTATGTCGAGACAATATTGCAGAGGTTTAATATGTAGGATAGTAAACTGGTGAAGGTTGCTATTCCTGTAGGTGTGAGGTTATCTGCTGAACAGTGTCCCAAGACACAAGAAGAGGAAGAGGACATGTCCCGTGTTCCATATGCAAGTGCAGTCGGTAGCTTGATGTATGCCATGGCTTGTACTAGACCAGACATTGCACATGCAGTGGGAGTATTGAGCAGGTTTATGTCAAAGCCAGGTAAGGAGCACTGGATAGCAGTGAAGCGGGTTTTCAGGTAGTTGCGTGGCACTAGTGATTATGGTTTGTGCTACCAAGGAAGACCAGGATTGGACAGAGTGTTGGATATTCATGGCTTTGTTGATGCAGACTGGGCTGGAGATCTGATCAGAGAAGATCTACAAGTGGGTATGTGTTTAACCTATTTGGAGGTGCAGTCAGTTGGATGAGTAAGAAACAATCTGTAGTGGCACTATCAACTACAGAGGAAGAATACATGGCAGCCACTCATGTAAGCAAGGAAGTAGTTTGGTTGCAGAGATTGTCTTCAAGTATGGGTTAGTACAGGGAGCTATAAGGATAGACTATGACAGCCAAAGTGCAATTTTCTTGGCAAAGAACCCTGCTTATCATTCAAAGACAAAGCACATTGATGTTCAGTATCACTTTGTGAGGGATATGATAGAAGACAAAAAGGTGTTGATGGTAAAGGTGGACACTTTGAAGAATACTGCAGATGCACTGAAAAAATCTGTGAGCTCTGAGATGTTCTCTTGGTGTAGAGAAACAATGGGCATTTCAGGACTGGAAAAATGACTAAGCTCTCTTGTGGCCCCCTGTGGAAAGAAAACAACAAGTGGGAGATTGTTGGGTTATATTATTTTCTTTCCATGACTAACCTACGTTGTGAACCGAGGGGTTAGAGGGGGGGTGGAGCCCCCCCTTCGTTGTGCCGATAGTGAGGGGGCGGGTAGCCCCCTTCTACGGGGTCCGGGGCAGCACCCCGGGAATTTTTTTTTTGGACCCTATATTAGGTTGGGCGAACCTACCTATGGTTTTCAGTCCATGGTTTTGGACGTGATGGTTTTCGGTCTATGGTATTGGATGCTTTGGCATGTATAAATATGTATTGTAACATTGAAAGGAACATAATGAAAAATCAAGCTGGTAGTCTCGGTTTTGGGGTCCAGGGGAAAATCTTTGTGCATATGTGTTTTATGTGTTATGCTCTCGCATTGTTTATTTTCTTTGTTTTAGAATTCGTATATAGGTAATTTTTGTGCAGGGTTAAAACCTACAGTGATGAGGTTAAACCTCGGAAAATGTGACAAGGCTATACGAAAAGCGGAAAGGTATGTTCTGTGGATATTTTCCCTTGTAAAAGCTTTATAACAAGAATACACACCGATAGTGTTTTCATGTGTTAAGCATATATTAACCGAGGTTTTGAAAAAGAAGGTTATATATGTGGAATTAAAAGCTTGACTAAGGTTTATGGGAATTTAACATCCCTAATAAGGAAGCTTTGAAGAAGGCTTCATTAAAAGGGAATAATAAATGTTTTAAAGGGTTGATAAAGTATCGATAAAGGGTTTAAAGCGGGGTGATTGAGTTCTAATACAAAGGAACTGCAAAAGGGGGCCTTAACCATATTTATGATGAAGTGTTGACCTGGTGGGTCATATAAATTTCTCGGAAATGAATTATGCATGAATATGCATACTGTGGGAATGCACAGGGGTAACCTTGCATCACTTTGGTATCAGAGCTAAATTGTAAATGAACCATTTGGTATAAGGTTGAACAAAGAAACTATGTATGAAGGTTCTTTGAAGGAATGTAGAATAGAGATATTTGGAAAGATGTGTATACAGGTAAGGGAGATCAGATTCTAATTTGACAGTGAAGCAACCAGATTATATCTAGGAGAATGGAGAAGAACAGTTAAGTTCTTAGAGGCAGGTAAGATAGAATTAAGCAAAGATTACTAGAATAGGAAGAATACACAACGATGTTTTGAAGAATGGAGGTTCACTGAGATGTGAAGCGTGCATGGAGAAAATATGTAGATATTGTTTATTTAATTATGATTTGGGTTTGTTGACAAAGAGATAGATTGAAGATTGATGGTTGCAGTGAATGAAGTATCTCAGCAGAAGGAAATCAAGCCTTAAGAAGCAGTAATGAAGGAATTGTTAAGGATTTCTGAGTGGAAAGGGAACTCAACAAAGAAGAAATTGTTGCTAATAGCTAAAGCTTTGCCAAGGTAAAGCCAGAGGATTGGAAGAAAGAATCAAATTCTAAATTTGATTGACAGTGGTAGAATATTGAGAATTTGTACAGTGGAAGCATGAAGATCTGCTGAAACAAGTTTGCAGAAATGGTGAGATCTTGAAGGTAGGTGAAGGTATGTAGTTTCTCTAATGAGTAGTAGATATGAATGAATGAAATTTTAGAGCAGGATTATAATAGTTAAACTGTAAAAGGGATGTTTGTAAGTTTTGAAGTAACAAAGTTTGAAGATACAGCTGAAAGCTAGTGGAAAGGATAGTCCATTCAAAAGTGCAGGTGAATGGGAGGACAAGATCATGTAGAGATCTTGAAGGTAAGATGATATGATTTTATTTTAATTGGATTTGAAGATTGAAAGGTTGTAGTCTTTGCATTGAAGAAAAGGTGTTGTTGCAACTCCCAAAGGAAATTCCACAAAAAATGTGGGCAGAATTGCTAAGAGATAAAGGAAGCTGGTAAGAGTTTCTAAGTGGAACTAAAAATGTGACAAAACCTTGATGAATTCCAATAGAGATTGGATAAAGAGAACACTTGTGTTCTTTGAGAGTGAAAATGAGTTGAGGCCTAGAAGGAGCAAAGGTGTTTCTCAAAAGGAGGTTCCAGAGATAGAGAACCAATTGCTTAACAAAATACCGAGTGAGGACAGCTTGGTGAGGTAAGTGGCAGTAGGGAGGACTTGCTGTGAAAGAGGCTTTAGTGAAAATCACAGTGAAGTGAGTGGGAACTCATAGAGATGGAGAGGATGATGACTCATAACAGTCATAGCAGAGGTTTTGAAAGAAACCACAACAGAGGACAAAAGGAAGAAGATTCCAAGGCAAATGGCATACAGAGGTAGTTAAGCAAAGAGGAATATGAGAGGGAGAAGGCTGAGATAGTAGTTCATCTTGAAGTATTAATGGAGATGTTGCAAAGCAATGAAGAAAACTAAAAACATGGTTATGTCATGAGAAGGAAACTGAAGTCGCAGAGGCTACAAGACAAGAGGAATCAGCAGGTGAATATGCAATTAGTAAAGGAGCTAAGGGGACTTGAACAGATTATTGATACCAAACAGAGGATAGAGAAACTCGAAAGGGATGACCTACAAAAAAAGAGAGATGCTGAAGAAGATATTGAAGTTTCGATATGTGAACCAGAAAGTGGACCATTACTTTTTGAAAGTGATGAAGAGCCAAAAGAGTTGAATCATATGAATGATTTGAAGCAGCCAGAGGACTAGATGACTGAAGCATCAAGTGATATCAGAAGGTCTTGTATTTTTAAAACTAATGATTTGTGTATGATTGTAGGTTTGAAAGAAGATAGACAGTCTTTTAAAGTTGTCAAATACGTGAAAGAATACCTTCCAGAGGATGAAAGTTTTGAATCAGAATATGACAAGGAGACTGGAAAAGAATCAGTTCACTACAGTGAACAAGTGCTGGAAGACATCATTGAAATAGATTATGAGAAGTAGAAACTTGCTGACACTCTCAAGAGTTCTTTGAATTTGAATCAGCATTGATGTGCTAACAGAAGAAGAAAGATCAAAGCAACAGACTAAAGTGTTGCCAAAAGAATAAGAGGTACAAAGGCCTTATATTTTTTATTATAATGATTGTGTTATAATTGAAGATGTTGTTGCAAAAGCTAGAACATATTTGGCACAAGTGTACAGCCAAATGAAAGAAGAAAGGAAGAACATCTATTGAAGGATGTCAATAAAGATTTAGTAGAGGAAGAAGGACCATGTGATGATGGATCAATAAAAAATGAAGCAATGGGAGATTGTGTAAAATTTCCAAAGTTCACTCCAAGAAAAATCATTGAGATATGTAGGGAATTGAACTTTCAAAGAAGGAAGTTGGAAGAGCAGAGGATAAATGTTTAGGATATATTGCTGAAGAAGGATGACCAAGAATATGTCATAAATAACCATCAAGAAGAAGTTGACAGGTGTAGACAACAGAAGCAAGAAAGTTTTCTGAAATCCAATGCAGCAGCAATAGAAAAGGTGCAAAATAGTAGTAAAGAAGAGGGTAAAGATAAAAAGGAGGTGATTAGAACAAGTGAAGAATAAGTAAGAATAAGAGTTCAACAATCAAAAGATGAAAAAAATCAATAGACAGAGGGTATACTAGATAGGGAGATTGAACTGATAAGAAGATTAATGATGAAAGTGTCTAAGAGAAAGACATCAACAAGAAAGAAAAGGAATGACAACAAGAGAAAAACAGTAGCAGAATACGAAAGCAAGGCAAGTGGAGTATTACAAAACAAGGTATGGAGACCTGGAGAACAAAAACAGACAACAATAGCAATAGAACAATTGAAAAGCATAGACAAGTCACAAAATAAAGTCCGGGATCCACAAGGAAACAATTATCCAGACTTACGACCAGGTGGTCATAAATTTTCTTACATGGGGAGTCTGATGCAGGAGCTTCTAGCTTAACATTATCATTATATTCTAGTAGATATAGGAGGTATTCTGTTTCAAGGAAGTTGGTTTCCCAAGTATTAGATTTACATAATTATTTAATGTTTTGAGCGATTTTAATGAGAATAGGAATTAATTGAATATTGTGAGGCTTTATTGTAAATGCTACTGAATATAGGAGAACATGAGAGATTTAGGATAGTTGAGCGATGAGAGGGTTGACAATTGATTGTAAATCCTAGATTAGGAGTCAGTTCATGATTTCGTGGATTTGAGAGAATCCTTAGGGATGAGAAAAGGATTTTAGGATTTTGTTGAGGGATTTAGGGATCTAAACCAGAAATTGGTTTTAGAATTCCTTTGTATAAATGTAAGCCTAAAAGGCATGAAGGTTAGAGAGGCTGAATAGGAAAATAGATAGCAGATTGGAGTTTTTGTAAGCCTACGGGAAGATAATGAACAAAGGCCATTAAATTAGAAGACCAGGCTGAGGAGAGATAGAGTGACTCATTATGTAATTGTTGTTGACATATATATGCACAGAGATTAATTTCCAATGTATTAGTGTGTGTTTCGATGCGTTGATTGATAGATTGAGGTTATCAGAGAATGGCATATAATATAATATATATATATATAATAATATATGATTGCATGCAAATTCAGTGAATGCAAAGAAGAGAGCAAAACCTTTGAAGAAATCTGAGAAGCACATTAACATTGGAAAACAATCCAAATCACAAGCAAACAGAATAGTGGAAAGTTGAAAAGTGATGCACAGTAGCCGTCAGATCTTGAAGATCCGACGACCAAGATTGAATTTCAAGGTTGGACTCATCTAATCGCATTGCATACTTTCATGTGATATGGGGCGGAAGCGAACCCATCAACTGTAACATAGAAAACCTATCGGGTCTAGAGAACTAGTCCGATCAGAGACTTTAAGCGGAGAAGTTAAGAGTTGTGGCTAAGCGATTGTGATCATGTAATTAATTGTCAATCATCGAATCGCAATCCTAATCGACGATCACAATTAAATCGGCCATTGCATATCGACACTTTTGGAGAGCAGAGTTATAAGCAGAAAGGTTCGAAGGAGGTAGACCCGATGCATTTATAGACACAGGGTTAATGAGTTTGAAGTCCACTATATGTGCTCAGTGGAGGTTCCCTTTGTAAATGGAAAATTGAAGAATTAAGCACGATAGTGTATTTCTTGGGTTTAAAGGGAAAGTCGCATATCGAAACAGAAGAGGCGATGATGAACTGTGGAATAAGCCGATAGCCGATTGTGATGAGGTTAAACCTTGGAAAATGTGACAAGGCTATACGGAAAGTGGAAAGGTATGTTCTGTGGATATTTTCCTTTGTAAAAGATTTATAATGGGAATACACGCTGATAGTGTTTTTATGTGTTAAGCAAATATTAAGTGAGGTTTTGAAAGAGAAGGTTATATATGTGGAATTAAAAGCTTGACTAAGGTTTATGGGATTTTAATAGCCCCAATAAGAAATCTTTGAGGAAGGATTCATTAAAAGGGAATAATAAATGTTTTAAAGGGTTGATAAAGTCCTGATAAAGGGTCTAAAGCGAGGTGATTGAGCTCCAATGCAAAGGAATTGCAAAAGGGGGCCTTAACCATATTTATGATGAAGTGTTGACCTGGTGAGTCATATAAATTCCTGGGAAATGAATTATGCATGAATATGAATACTCTGGGTATCCGTAGGGGTAACCCTGCATCACATTGACATACAACAGAGGTACAACAACACTGATAAGGTTGATAATTCAGTTATGAACAAAAACCCTTCCTTTATGTACGTGATTTAAAGAGATGAAGCGAGTTGTATATGCGACTTAACCAAGACCAACCTGTGTATAGATCTGCAAATTTTGACCTAAAATTTTGTAGCTCTTCATAACTTCAAAAAGACCCAAATCATAATATATAGAGATAACAACATGCGTCAATACTTAGATATAGTCAATCCATGAGCAGATCATACAATGGAATGTCATTTTAAGTCTCATGATGCTAGTCCATCATTGTATTCATCGATGCATAATTATTTCAGATCTATGTGTCAACTATTGAAGTATTTTTTAAAACCCCTTTCACATGCACACTCAACACTTTTATCTTAACCTCATATAGTTAGAGCCTTAGCCAATACCATGAGTCAAAAATACATTAATGTCGATGGTAATCTTGGACGAGATCAAGTAACCGTTATTGTGCTCAATATTGTGACATAATACCATGGGAAGGACCCTTGATATTCTTAAATTAGTATGCCAACATGTACATGAAATTGTTTCTTTGTACTTGCATGTATACATGACTTTTCCTTGACAAACCCACATATAGTTCTTCAAATATTCACCTTTATCAAACTTCTAATTTTGATCTATAAACATTTGTCCCATCATTTTGTTATATTTTTATTTTGTTCCATCATATTGTCACCTCTGAATTGACTTGTGGATTCATCTAGTTACCATATACCTATTATGTTACAAGTGAGTTTCCATCAAGGACGACACACACATCATAATGTCAACAATCTCCCCCTTTGGACTTGATGGAAAACATGTTGGTGTTGATCACCTCAACCTGTAGAAACCTATTAGATACATCAAATAAGAATTATTCAAATACCAAGATACTCTCCCCCTTTGAAATCAAAGGAAAGGGCAGACCAAAGCTCCCCCTTTGGATATGATTTGCATTATATTGTCCATGCTCCCTATGAGCACATGCTGAATCTTCAGAAATATTTTCAAATGAAGAATATGAATCTATAACTAATCTAAGTATGACCTTCCTATCACAAAGGACTCATACTTACATCAATCACCCAACCAAGTGGGGATACATATTTGACTCAACCACCCAACCAAGTGGGATTACATTTTTTACACTACCACCGAACCAAGTGGTATTACATATTTGACATGACCTCAAAAGTCCATACATGACTGAATATGACAATTATTTCAACATAGGTCTCCACATGACCTTTACATCAAATGAAAAATATGAAATTAATAATTGAGACCAAAATATCTTAATAGTAGCATAATTTAGCAACAATAATGCAATGCATTATATTCTGCAAGGCTAATGCTTCCCTTGAACCTGTGCTACCTGTTCATTGTCAACAACTCACTCATCAAAGAATCTTCTTCAATTAGATAAATATCAAAGAGAAAAACATAACTCAATACCACATCAACACACTATACCCATCAACACCAGACTAAGAAAAGTGAAATCATAGTTGTCAGTAGCATGTGAGAGGTTGATTTTGGGTCTATCCCACTGTTCTTCTATTAGAGAAAAACATACGTGGTTGTCTGCAAAGAAACTCATGCATATAAGCGACTATACTTCATGAAACCTGTGTACAAAAAGCAACCTTCTAAATTTTCACCTGTAGATTGAGAAGATTATATTAACAACAAAATGACACATAGGCAACAGTTTCTGTTTGAGATATTTAAGTGCTTCTCTAGGAAGAGGTTTAGTAAATATATTGGTAACCTATTCTTCGGAGGGAATATTCTCCAATTTAACCTTTTTCTCAAGCACTTGTTCTCATAGAAAGTGATACTGAATTCGAATATGCTTGGTCTTGGAGTGCATAACATGATTTTTCGAAATACTAATAACACTTGTATTATCACATAGGATGGAGATGGGTGGAAAACATATGATTTGTATATCTTGTAATGTTTACATCATCCAAAGAATTCGTGTGCAACAAGATGCAGTGGCCACATATTCTGATTCCATTGTAGATAAAGTAATGGAACTTTGTTTCTTACTGAACCAAGATACCAATCGAGGCCCCATATAAATGCACCTCCACTATTTTTGGTAATCAAAATTTCCATCCCAATCCACATCTATGTATGCATGAAGGCTAAAATATGCATCTTTAGGATACCATAGACCAAAGTCTTGGGTTCCTTGGAGATATTTGAATATTCTCTTTACTGCCTAAAGATGTGATTCATTTGGATTTTCTTGCAAATGATCAACAATCCCAAATGCATGCATGATATCTGGTTTGGTACCTATTAGCTAAAGTAGAATTCTAATCATAGACTTATACTCTGATTGGTTTACTGTGGGAGAATCATCGTTAGAACTGAGGCTACATCCTGTCATCATGGGAGTACATATAGGTTTGTAATCTTCCATCCCATACTTCTTCAGAATCTTCTTGAGATAATTTGTTTGTGAGAGAAAGATGCCATCTTTTTCTTGTTGCACTTGTAGCCCAAGAAAATACGTTATTTTTCCAAGTAAAGACATTTCAAATTCTTGCTGCATAACAGAAGCAAATTTTTGACTCATGGATTCTTGATTGCTACCAAAGATGATATCATCAACACAAACAACAATAATTAGCAGTTTATCATCCTCAATTTTTTTTACAAGTTGTTTTTTGTGGATCCTTTTGTCAAACCTTGTTGTTGAACATATTTGTCAAGATGTTAATACCATGCCCACAGATCTTGTTTATCCTATATAAATCCTTTTTGATTTTTCATACAAGGTTTTCATCATTCCCAAAACGAATCCTTATGGTTGTTCAATATATACTTCTTCTTCTAGATCTCCATTATGGAAAGCATATTTTACATCCATTTAATAAACTTTGAAATGTCAAAAACTTGATAATGAAAGAAACATTCTTATGGCTTCAAGTCGGGTTATTATTGCAAATGCTTCTTTGAAGTCTATACCTTCTTGTTGAGCATAACCTTTACAAACAAGTCTAGATTTTTTCCTAACGACCTCTCCATTTTCATTCAACTTATTTTTGAATATCCATTTTGTCCCAATAACATTTTTATCACGAGGCCTTCGAACTAATTCCCAAGTATCATTATTTTCAATTTGATGAAGTTCTTCATTCATGGACTTAACCCAACATTCATCTTTCCTAGACTGATTTACATTTTGTGGTTCAATGGTGGATAATAAAGCTAGATAACTAGGATATCCTACAAGGGTTCTTCTTATATGTACCCCAGATTCCTTTTCTCCTAGAATTTGAGTTTCTGGATGATTCTTTTGAACATACATGGATGGAGCCTTTTCTTTTTCTGATATTTTCTTCTTCTATATCGTTGTGATTTGATGTGGGAAAGCATTCATCATCATCATCCTATTTTGTTGATGTACCTTTTTTGGATTTGTGCATGCTTCATCAATTGCAACATCAATGCATTCAACAATTTTCTGAAGTCTATTATTGCAACATTTGTATCGTTCGCTTCTAGATGAGTAACCAAGAAGTATTTCTTCATCTGATTTAGCTTCAAACTTACCAAGTTTTTCATCATTATTTTTGATTAAAATTGTTCTTCCAAAAACCATAAAATGATTTACAGTGGGAGGCTTACCATACCAAAGTCTATACAGAGTTTTATCACTATTCACACGAACATGAGCCTTGTTGAGAATATTTATTGTGGTATGTGCAACTTCACCCGAGAAGGTGTCAGGAGTTCTAGACTCATCAAGCATAGCATGAGCCATTTGTTGAAATGTTCTATTCGTTCTTTCTGCCACATCATTTTGTTGAGGATTCTTAGCTATAGAGAATTATCTTTTTATACCATGTTGTTTACAGAAATCAAAGAATTCATCTAATATGTATTCTCCTGCTCAGTAAGATCTGAGACATTTGATTTTTTATATCTAATTCATTTTAACCTAATGTTTTGAAGACTTTAAATTTATCAAATACTTCATCTTTGTGTTTCAATCAACCGATCCAGCACATTCTAGAAAAGTCATCAATGAATAATATATAGTATTATTCTCCATGAGGTGACTTTTTCCTTACTAATCCACACAAACCAATGTTTATAAGTTCAAGAGGTTTACTTGTTGATCCCTCTTTGGCACTGAATTGAACTTTGGTTTGCTTACCAAATTGACATGACTTACATATGGTACTTTCTTGGTAGGGTGATGTTGGGTAGATCACAAAAATTTTGAGCCTGCTCGATTTGCTTATTTTAGAGAAGCTTAGATGTCCCAACCTTCTATACCATAACCAATTTTCCTCTACCTTTCCTAGGTAACATTTTTCTTGGCCACCTTTCAAAAATACATATTGCTCAAGGTTCTTGTTCCTTTTATTATGGTCTTTCCCGTGTCAAGTTCACAAACCACGCATTCTTTTGATTGGAATACCAACTAATTTCCTTAGCCACACATTTGTCTAGCACTCAAAAAGTTATACTTCAATCCATCGACGTACATAACATTAACAACTTTAACCTTTTGTTTTAGAAAATAAGAACCTTTACCCTTAATGACAACAGGCGACTCATTTCCAAAAGTGACATTCTTTTCTTTCTCTAATGCATTGTATGAAATAAGTTTATCTTTATCACCTATCATGTGTTTTGAGCATCTTCTATCAATGTACCATTGATTTTCTTTTCCTTCTGCAAACAATGCTATGCCAGAACTTTCAGACTGTAACGTGTTCCTTTTCCGTACCATAGAATTTGTTATCTTTTTGAGATGTTGGTTGTAATTTTCTTATGCATTCAGATTCTTCATGTCCAAATTTATTGCAAAATGAGCATTCAATTTAATATTTAAGAGGTGATAAGTTATTATAGGTGTTCTTTTTGAATCTTGTCTCATTCCTTTGTTTTCTTACTTCTCTAGTCATGATGGTTTTGTATGCAACAAATTGAGCATCTTTATGACCAAAATTATGACACGAGAAACATTGTCCATTAAAGAATAAATTTCTATGATCATAGAATCTCTGGGTGTTGTTTACCTTTTGACTGGTGCTTCTGTTGTTGTTCATCCTTGGATTAGAGTGAACATGATTTACCTATGGAATTCCTTTATTCTTTTACTAAGGACTGAAGTTTTGTTGAATGGTTTTTGCTACATTTAGATAGCTTTCGGTGGTGGCTAAAGAATTTTCTATTTGAGATGTTTCTCCAGTGTATCCAAGACCTGTCTTTATAAGAGGATAGTTTTGTACCTTGATAATTTCAGCTAAGGTTTCAGATCCTTTAACAAATCTAAGATTCAGAGTTTTCATTTCTCAAGTTCCTTTCTTAGACTTACTACTTCACATTCTAACTTCTCATTATGCTTTTCCTTTTCTATGAGTTGATGCGTTAATGTATCTATTGATACTTTTTTTTCTTCCAACAAAATTTTGAGTTGACTAATTAGTAATTTCTTCAAAGAAATCTTTTTCCTCTAAATCATCCACGAATTCATCATTAGACTCATTAGTATTTTTCTCAAAATCCATGAGTAATTTAAGATCTTGATCAGATTCTCCTTCTTCACTATTTGACAAGCCATCACTATCTTCATGAGCATAATAACTTCTTCTATTGTCAAGTCGTCCCTTATTACCTTTTGCATTATCCTTCCCATTTTCATGGTTGTCTTTATGAGGACATTTAGTAGCATAATGACCAACTATACCACAAGAAAAACATTTGAAGGGAAGCTTATCTCTGAACTTTCTAGTGCTCAGTTGAAGTTTCTTTACAAAGTTCACCTCATATTCTTCGGATATATATCCTAACTCCTTGTGTTCTTCCTTTTATTTTCCTTGTGCATATTATTTAAATGCGACTTCTATGAATTCTAAGGGACCTCCTTTCCTCATTTCAAAAGCATTCAGGCTCTTGTGAAGTTGAACAACGTTAAGAATCTGTAGATCCTGCTTCTCTTAAATGGAAGAAACTTTTGAATCAAATTTAGGAGTTAGAGATCTTAAGATTTTCTCTACTAAATTGGTGTCCATTATTTCTTCACCCAAAATTTTCATGTTATTTACAATCTCATCTATAAGTAGAAAGAAACTAGCAATACTTTCATCATTATGCATTATGAGAGTTTCAAATTGAATTATGAGAGTTTGGATTTTAGTACATTTTACCTTGGTATCACCTTCACAGCTTTGAATGAGTCTGTCCCATATTTCTCTTTCTATGTTTAGCTGCATAACTTTGACAAGTTATGATTCTATAAGACTTCCCAATAATGCATTGACAACTTTGGCACTGGTTTCATACATATTCTTTTGTACTACATCCGTGGGAACTGCAGATGGATATTAGTAACCTCATTCCACAATTGCCCAAACATCTAGTCCAAGGGACTGAAGATAGGATCTGGTTCTTGTCTTATGATATACTAAATTATTTATGTTCAAGAGTGGTGGTCTCATAGATGTCCTTCTATCTTGATTGCTCATCTTGGGAGATCTTCCTTCAAGCGATCAAGCTTCTTTTGAAGGACCTGCTCTAATACCAATTGTTGGGAAAAATACAGAGGGGGTGAATCAGTATTTTTAAAAATTCACAATACTAATTTTATTTTCTAAGATATATACGTGACTTTACTGAACCCGACTCACTTATGTATGAAACTGTTGTAAAAGAAAATAGTGTTTTCTTAGTAAACTTGTAAAACAACTAATTCTTTATCTATTAAACTTAAACAAGAATGTAAGATATTTATCAGGCATTTGATAAGTAGTAAGAATGTGTAGTAAGAATATAATAAAGTATCACACATAAGAAATACACATGAACATTGGGAATTAAGGTGCAAACCCAATGTAGGATAAAACCATCGCTACTGTCGTCTGAGTCTTCAAACTTATTAATATCAAAAAGTTCTTACATTCATGTACTGGTGTAGACTCATGTCAGTACGCAGGCATCCACCTGATGAAGGCTACAACCTTCACTCATTCTCTATCTCCTACTAGAAGGGATCTCCAACCTCGTGATCTGATTACCAGCTACCATTAGTTGGAAGCTTCAACTTCCATGCTAAAGGCTCCAACCCTTGCAACATCCATGGACCATGTTTCATAAATTTTCACACTAGATCCACCTGCTTTAATGTATCACAACTTGTAGATCAACTGAAGCAAACACCAACTTAATTCAAATAGAACAATGAGATCATTGTAAGCATAACAAGGAACTGAACTCAGAATACTGCATCAACACACAAAATCAACTGCAATCTTGATCATTCATATGCCAACATGTATACGCTACTTCACTTAAGGCAACCCACATGTATATGCTCTTTTGTATAGAGAAACATGCATACAAATCTAAATATACTAAAAACTTTTAATTCTGAATTAGACACAGAGTTGGCTAGAGTTATTCTGAAATATTCTTTTAGCTTAGAGAATCCCCATATAGCTAGAAAGATCAATAATCTTTCCAACCAATCAACATGTAACCAAATTCAACTTCATCATTCAATCCAATCTACTTCAGACATTATCACTCAACCTAGATCAACATGAGGACATCATTGACAAACATTAGAGATACATCAGCATTGATCAGGTTGATTAGTAATTTATGAACATAAACCCTTCCTTTATGTATGTGACTTTGAAGAGACAAACCCACGTGTATACGTGATATAACCAAAACCAACTTGCGTATAGATCTGCAAATTTTGACCTAAAATTGTGTAGCTCTTAAGAACTTCAAAAATACCTAGATGATAATATTTAGAGATAAAAACATGTGTCAATACTTAAACCTAGTCAATCCATGAGTAGATCATAAAAAGGAAAGTCATTTTAGGTCTCATGATCCCGTTCCATCATTGTATTCATCAGTGCATAATTATTTCAGATCTATGTGTCAACTATGGACCTTACAATGAAAATATACTTCAGATTGAAGTATTCATCAAAATCCCTTTCACATGCACACTTAGCACTTTTATCTTCACCTCCTTATATAGTTAGAGCCTTAGCCAATACCATGGGTCAAAACTACACAAGTGTTGGTGGTAATGTTGGATGGGATCAAGTAACTGCTACTGCGCTCAATGTAGCAGGTTAATACCATGGTAAGGACCCTTGGTATTCTTAAATTAGTGTACTAGGATGTATGTGACTTTTCTTCTTTGTACCTACATGTATACGAAACTTGGCCTTGAGAAACCTATGTATAGATCTTCAAATATTCACCTTTATCTAACTTCTTATTCTGGTATGTAAAACTTTGTCCCATCATTCTATTATTCTATTCCATCATTCTTTCATCTCTGAACTGACCTATGGATTCATCTAGTTACCATATACTTGTTCTATTACAAGTGTGTTGTCATCAAGGAAAGCACATGCATCATAATTCCAACAATGTGATATTTAACATCAGTGTTCTTTGTCTTTGAATGATAAAAAAGGTTATTTCCCAAGAAAATTTCACTTTGGTTATCATGGTCTATCCTTATATCTTGTCATACCAACCCCATACTTAAACACACTCTCTACAACCAAACAAATTCCTTGCTTGCATGAGTGGCTTCCATGTATTCAACGTCTATAGTTGATAGTGCCACTGTAGATTGTCTCTTGCTCATCCAACTGAATGCTCCTCTAAATAGGTTAAACACATACACACTTGTATATATTCTTTGATTCAAATCTCCAACCCAGTCTAGATCAACAAATCCATGAATTTCCAAAACTCTTTGTAATCCCGATCTTCCTTGGTACCACAAACCATAATTACTAGTGCCACGCAAATACCTGAGAACTTGCTCATTGTTGTCCAATGCTCCTTCCCTGGTTTTGACATAAACTTTCTCAATACTCCCACTGTATGTGAAATGCATGGCATGGTGCAAATAATTGCATACATCAAGCTACCAACTGCAATCCCATATGGCACATGAGACATGTCATTTTCCTCTTGTTGTGTCTTGGGACATTGTTCAATAAATAACTTTACACTTACAGGAATAGGAACCTTCACTAGTTTACTATCCTACATATGAAACCTCTACAATATTGTCTTGACATACTTCCTTTGGTTTAACAAAAGATTCCTCTTTTCCCAATCTCATTTAAATTCCATGCCCAAAATATAGTTTGTATCACCAAGATCCTTCGTGTCGAATTTAGAGGACAATTGGCTCTTCAAATCTTGGATACTTTTTTTGTCATTTCCAATCAACAACATATCATCAACATACAAGACCAATAAATAACATGGTCACCAATTAATTTAAAATACACACAATGGTTCTCTTTTCTCGTGTTGAAGGCAAGTCGACGTATATATGTATCAAATTTCTGATACCACATCCTCGATCACTGTTTTAACCCATACAAGGACATTTTTAACCTACATATCGGTTCTTTCTTACCTTTCACTGCAAAGCCTTTAGGTTGCTTCATGTATATCTCTTCTTCTAGATCCATCTGAAGAAATGTTTTCTTCATATCCATCTATTCTACTTCAAAATCAAAAGCAACAATAACAGATAAAAGTCATCGAATAGAAGCTAACTTGGCAATAGGAGAAAGATATCACCAAAACCAATTCCCAACACCTAGGAATAACACTTTTCTACCAATCGAGATTTGTATTTCTCCACCTTGCCTTGTGCATTCATCTTCTTCTTAAACACCTATTTTATGCCAATGGGATTCTTTCTAGTTGGTAACTCCACCATATTTGAAGCCTAATTTTTATCCAAAGATTCCATTTCTTCAACCATGGCCTCTTTTTAGAGTTTTCCATCCTATGAATCCACTTCCTAATTGACAGTTTTGGGACCATTATTAGTAATAGATAAAGAAAAATTTGAATGGAAACAAAATGGAATATACCTCTCTAGTTTCCTTCTCTATCGAATTATATTTTCAAAACTAAAGTCTGTGGCTCTTCCTCTTCTAATTCTTGTTCTGTTGTAGAGTACGATTCTTCCTTCTTCAGTTCAAACTCTATCTTTTCAGGTTCCTTTAGCAAGACTTCGTGTTTAATAACATTGACCAAGAAGACATGTCACAATGGATAAGCGTGGGATCGATAAGTAAAATTAAAATAAATAAGTCCTAACATGAATTAAACATTGATCACACACATAAATTCAATAAAATCAAATGGAATGCATAGGACTCATGGAAAATTGTCACACCTTAAAACAACAATAAAGCGATACCTATTTCTACGTATGAGAGTTGAATCAACACATTACAAATCTTAGAACACCAATTATGATAGAAATGACGTCTGTGACCTATAGGTGTGATAAGATGTAGGGATAGTATAGTGCATATTCTAATTATATTTAAGACCATTTAATGCAGAAGAGTGCAACATAACTAACTTTGGTGATGTACAAAGGTGTGACACATGCAGGAGTGAAAACACAAAAACAACACTTACAACATGAGGAAAACATAAGACAACGCTTGCAAAATATGAACGACCCTAAAAGTGACACATGCTAGAGTTATGATAAAATTAAACAACACTTATTAAAGTGAAAACATGCAAAAGCAACAACTGTGAATGTGAAAGCAAGAGGGTGCAGAAGTTACAATTGAGAAAACTCTTTGTAATAAAAGTACAAACTCAACCAAAGTGAGAGCAATTGTCGATGAAAGTGTGCACATTGATATAAAATCACACATTGATCTAAAATTATATGCCTTGTCAAGCTTGCATTAAGGAAATGTTGTCATGAACTCATCAAATATTGTGCATGTGGGCACAAGTGACTTGACAGTTAAAACTAAGAATAAGACTTAAACAATTTTCAAAATATCAAACAACCATATAGTAACCATAGGATGACAAACCATAATATCCTCGGTAGGCTCAAAAATTCAATTGTGTGAAAAATTTTGGAGTCTGTTGATCACAGCAACAACACCTAGCCATAGGGTTTCCAGACCACCTAAGGACCCCACCTCGAGCATGTGGAATGGGAGAGGGATACCGTCATATTTATCCATGTGCAAAGAAATTCATGGAAAAGAACAAGAAATTCTAGTAGTTTCGTGGCAAATTTAAAACAAGTTTGAACTCCCTTAAAATGGGGTGAAATCAACCTAATTGGCCCATATACAGGGAGATTAATATCACCATTTCACCCATGAAGTTTGTGTTAAACTATGTGCAAGTTAGCTAGGAGAAATCAATGATAGTCATCAAATCAAGGGATCACACTTGTAGAACCAAAGGAGAAAGCATGGTTCCTGTTATCAATCAAAACTTTTCCTTAGAAGTTTTGGAAGAAGGGAAGGCTTTGAGGTAACCACAAACCAACTTTTAAGCATAGGCTATAGCCAACCTATGGCCTAGAGAGGGCTATCTCTATATAATTTAGCTATGTTTTCTCTTAGATATTAGGCTAGTTCTAGAGTTCTGGAGGGGGGTTTGATTTGTATGAAGATTTGGTGGTGGAATACTTAAAACAGGCTGATAGGTTGATGCCTTTAGGCCATTGGGAAATGGAGTCAAAGAAGAGGTGGCAAAGCTGGAGTTAAATCACTAAAGTCAATGATCAAGGGACAATATAGTAGAGTGAAGTACAAATACTTGGACTAAATGGTGAAATGAGTCTTAACAGGGGTGAGAGGGAAATCAAGAATCCTCAAACCGAGGCTAAGATGGGGGAATAGCAGTGAATCATGAGTAAAGGGAAATTAAGAATCCTTTACTATAGACTAGAGGAGAAACTACAGAAGCTAAGGAGCAGTTAAGAATTCCCAGCTAAGATAGTTTAAGAGAAAACATTAATAATGTATAACAGTAAGACAGAGTGCAGTGAAGCAAATTCTGAAATAATATTCAAGTTAAACATTAAAACTTTTGAAACATTTAAGATTTTGAAACAAATTTAAGAGAGATAAAACAACACAAGAAAATTACTCATTTGTACTCTACTTTACACATGAATCTCTTGAAATATCTTATCTTTATTCATCAATCCAGCATGCTGGCCCAATCAGTGATACAAAAGCTTTTACAATCTTTTAACAAAATTCTATTGAAAATATAAGAATCCACATCTAATACTTTGAAATATGAAGTATATATACAAAAATATTTACAAAATATCTCAAAACAAATTGAGACTTAATCTAAGGAATAAAAATAGCTTCTTGCATGAAGATAGAGACAGATGTTGAATTGCGTCATGTTGTCCCTTTTATTATGGTGTTACTGGTTGTTTTCAGTTAAGTTGGAGCCCTTTAAGCTAGCTGATATTTGTAGCCTTTCTATGCTAGAATCTTCTTCACTTTCATCTTTCAACTTATACTTTTTGACCCTGCTACTCTTTGACCCTACTGCTCTGCTTTTACCTTTTTTAACTGGTTGCCTTCATTTACTGTGCAGTAAATTTCTAACATAAATTTATTAGAGTAAACCTATCATATTTTTCCACCATTCCGCATTAGGTAGTTTTACATTCATCATCCTTCTGTAGATTTCATCCGCCTCTATATACTTTGCAAAATTTGGCCTAGTGAGGAACAAGTGCTTCACCTCATGCTCTAGATAAAACAAGTTCTCCAATGTATCATATAACACTTTTCCTATTGGTAGGGCTTTAATGGTAGAAGAACTTTCTTTCTCCTTCACCAATTTTCTTAGTCTATCTCCATAGTCTAGCTAAGGCATAAGCTTTTCATTGATGACCATAGGACTGGGAAGACCCTTCTCCCTGAAAATATGAAACGTAGCCATGAATCTATCAATGGATACCTACATGTTATGGCATTTCTCTTCTAAGTTAAGCATAAGGTTTCTTTTGGAAAGAACTTTCCTAATATCTAGAATGGCCTCAGCCTTATCTTCTATGTTAAGCTCATGGAGCTCATATATGTTCTTGTTGTTTAGGAAGTGGATAAGTCGATTAACATCCTCTAGTTTATAACCCAGTTATTCCTCTACTTTTTGGATAGCTTCAGTAGCTATCTTCATTAATTCTATATGCTCAAATAACTTGAATTGATGGCCAAATATCATTGACAAAGTCAATGATATTGGCCCAGAGCATTTCTTTGGTTTGTCCCAGTGATTTGTGTAGTGTTAAATCCTTCTCCAGGATTTTGATTCTCTCACCCATTCTTAGTGCCTTTTGTGTTTCTTCTTTTTGTTGGAGTTGGGCAAGTTTACAATCAGTTTCCAGACTTGCTACCTTTTCCTTTAGTCTCTTCATCTTTGTAGCTTGGATAGACATCTCTTTCATGGATTTTACTAATTCTGCTGCTTTCTCTCAATGTGTACTTATTGCTATTGTAGACTCTGCTGTTATTGGAAATGCTATGGTAGGTGGAGCTGTGGGTGCCAATGAAGATGCCAATGTGGAAGGAACTATTGTAGATACTATGGGGATGAAAGTTCTAGAAGTTGTGGCCAAGTCACTTTGCTTCAACTAAATTAATTTTTCCAACTCCTTCTTTGTCTCCTTGAATTGATCGTTTAGTTTTAGGACCAAGTCCATGAGCTCTTCATGTCCTTGCTATGCTTCTAGGACTTCCTGTGTCAGTGGGTGATGCAGTTGGGGTATCTTTAGTTGCTTTTTGAGTGCAGTAATTTCATCATTTTTCTTTTTAATCAACTTCTCTGCAGCTTTTACATCTTTGGGATCATGTCCCAATTCAATCACTAAGTCCTCTAGGGACTTAATTCTATTATCCTTGGCCTATGAGGAGGCCTTCTCCAACTGAAATTGTGCTGATATATTGTTTAGGGAGTACTATAATTGGTGGGGAGAAATGGTCTTCCTTGTTAATGTGGAGCATATCATCTCCCCTGTTTGCTTGTGTAGTTCAATCTGTTCAATGGGATGAATATCCCTTGCCAGTACTTCAAAGTCCACCTTTCTAAAATCTGATGTTTCTCTTGGTTGCTGAGTAGTTGGCTTGATAAATGTCATATGCATTTTCCCCTGTTTGATATCAAAGGTTGACATTAGCCTTGTTTGATTGGTGGGGGTCATTTTTAGATATTGGGCATATGTTTGGGCCTTAATCACTTTGTACCTTTCCTTTATGTCTTGATCTTTATCTGCAAGCATTCTAAAGGAAGATACCTCAATACTTTCCTGCCTCATCAACATCTGATTCTGTGATGTGGAGGGCTCCTGCATACTCCTGGATGGAGTGGTGGGCCTACTTCTTTCAACCTATGTGTTGGTGACCTCAGCTGAGTCATCAGTGAACTCTTGCTTAGAGGCTAGATTGGGCTTTTTCCTTTTGTTTGACTCTTGTTGTACATTAGAAGTAGGCATTCCTAAAATGGAACCTCCTTCTCTATTCATTTTTGGGACCTTCTCCTCATTCTGAGGAGTTTTCATGACTCGATGGGCACTTGAAGTAGTTGTTGATTCTTCTGATGATTCTATCTTGGTTGAGTGATCCGGCCTATCTAATTGTTCTAGCCTATTTGACTGTTCTGGCACCTACAGGAAAGAACCCTCATCAAGTTTTTTTTCCAGATCTATTAATGTGTTTTCCACAACAACTTTAGTAATATTCCTGTTCTCTAAAGTGTTTTCCACCCATTGAAATTGGTTGGCATACTTTTCTATCTCAGGGATGCAATTGGTTGGCATACTTTTCTATCTTAGGGATGCGGTGATGGATATAGGGAGCCATCTTGTTTTTCTTCCTTCTTTTGCAGATGAAATACAAGGGATCATATCTCGATATGAAGCTTTGTTTTAGTTTCAATCTCTGAAGGATTAGGTCTGCCTCCTTCCCAACTTCTCTGCTATTACAAATAAAAGGACCCAATTATCTTGAGTTAGGCTTTCTTTTTGGCTTTAACAAATTTTACCTCATCTGAATTTATTATCTTCTTGTAGTACTCCAGGGAAAATAACCTCATTGGGAGGTATTTAGGTAGTTTGTATGGGGCCAATTCATAGCCATAAATCCTGATTTCAGTGCGGTTTTGGTACAAGTACCAATCTCCCACCTGATGATTGATGTTTAAATGAAGGACTCTCCTAATCTCAGGACTGATTCTTGGTGGAGGGGTTCCATTGAGTATGGTCATAACAGGGTGGACAAAGGAATCTATGAATTCATTATATCAATAGGGGGAGGGATGTTGATGAATCAATGGGGTCCAGAAGATAACTTATCTTGGTTGGCCCTTCATGTCCAATTTTTGCAAGGTAAGTGGGAATTTGTCTGACTGGTAATATAGGAAAAGGTGATACGAGATCGAGGAGTATTTGAAGACTCTCTCATTAATCATTCTGAGGAATTGTTCATGCATCCTATCAGCTATGAACTGAGCACAGTGATATACGACAACAGGAGGCTGTTCTGGAGTGTATGTGGACATGAAGGCTAAAATAATCTCATTAGTATATTCACCAGTGGTATAACCCAGGACACTAGATATCATATCCACAATACTTCTGCCCCAAGGAGAAAATAAAGTTTCTACAAATGGAGGGGGATCTTTTGGGGTATACTTCTCTTCTATGATGAAGGTTTGGATTACTTGGGCCAATCTTGTAGGGCTGAGTTTGGGATATAAGTCCAATAGGTCTCCAATTAAGAGGGGAGTTAAGTTTTGGCCGGGCTGGAGTTGTAGCATCTCATCTATGGATTCAGCAGTGATAGTGAAAAGTATGGCCTGGTTAGGGGACATGACTACTGTTTGACTGGGGACATAGTTGGCATGGCAATAATGTATAATTTCTAGGAAAATGTGGACTCTAGGGAATTGGTACTTAGGAAAATTGGACTCCAATAGACCAATTTCATCAACTTGGTTCAAGTATCTATCCCTACTTTGGCAGTATACTTTGAGTAGGGATTCATGGACAAAGGTGTCCTTTATCCGGCAATCCTTATCAACTAGGGGGAGGTGGTCCAGGTCTAAGTGTGTAGAGATGTGTCTCACATCCATGGTGATTGGGGCGGCCATTCTAAATTCTTGTAGATTTGAGAATGGGGGAGATAATTTGCAGTGTTTTTAGGGAAATGGTGGTTTAGCACAGAGTAGGCTTAGGTTGGTTGAGATTCCTTAATTAATTTTAAACTTAACTAAGAATACTCAATCACTGGTTTTCTTTGAAATTAACAGGGTTTTTCAGTGAATTGTGGCTTAAATACTTGGAAAATGAGGTAAAAATAGCTCTGAATAGGACGACTGACGACTGTAGATGGTTGAAATGGTTTTGTATAGGCTGGAAAGCAAACTGGGTGCTCTACGGTGTCTTTGGAGTGCAACTAGATGTGGGTTGACAACTTCGATGTTCGTAGGTGGCCTGCATGCAAACAGAGGTTTACAGTTAAAATTCCAGTGAAAACAAATGATTTGGGGCTTTTTTGGCTTTATGCGCAAAAGTCAATTTTGGTGGGTATCGGGTGAACAATGGTTGTTTCATCGTGTAGTGGTAGGGCGGTAAATGGTTTCTACCGCACCACTTTTGGGTGCTCGGTGGTATTCAGGAGGGGCTGCCCGATTCCACTCATCAGCTGACATGTAGCATTGGGGGCTCATGGAAAAACCACTTTACTGGGCAGGTATTTTTCGGCAGATGGGTTGGCCCGATATAGATAAGGGCCATTGGATGTGGAGGGAAGCAATCACACAATAATCGGGCAAGGAAGCTATATAGAGGCTAATGGGGGGTTGGCGGGCGCTTAAGTGTGCGAGTATAAGGGTTAAAGATGGATTAAGACCAGATTAAGCCATCAGGGTGATTAACAGAGGGTTTAAATGGCGCTTTATTCATTTTGATTACAGATCGATCAATTAGAGATTTTGGTCGAGGTGACTATATATTATATTTTATATTTAAACTAAGGGGTAGGGTTAATTAATATGTAGGAGCTATAAATATATGGGGAAATGGGTTTTAATGGGAATTAATATATAAATTAGTAATTAATATGAAAAGATGAGTAGAAAAGGGAAAAATCAATAAGAAAATGCTCTTTTTTTGAACTTGATGTTTTTCACATATTAACATTTAATAGTTAGGGTAATGTGTTTTTATGGGTTTTTTTGGGAAAAAAGGGTTTTTCATGGGGGTGATTACTTTTCCTAGGCAAATAGTGTTTTATCCTTAGGAAAAGGGATTTTATTAGGGAAATGAGGGGGAATCTAGTACTTGTTTTCCTTAGGTCATTAAGTTGAGGGTATGGTCCCTCTAGAAGTCAGAGAAATGCTCTGAGCCTATTTGACTTAACAGATTTAAGTACTTAGAATTTATTTATGGGAAATTAGTGAAGTATAGGGTGGAATAAATGGAGGAAGTTAATTAATTGACTTTGAAATCGATTTGCATGCTTTATTTCCCATTCACATTTGAAACACATGTTGAAAGATGATAAATGTTCTTTTGTCTAATCAATCATCATACTTATGCAACCTTTCTTCTACTTACCCATCTACTCATCCTACCATTTTTACTTCACTTTATTAGGGTGCATTTGAGCTAGCAAACCCTTATCAAATATTTTTATTTTTCTTTACAATAGTAAACTAACTAAATCCAACCTTATTACATCCAAGGGCTCAGATTAAACAATTGAGCTCCTTTTATTTACTCTACCTATCTAATTATTTGCCAAGGTTACACTGTTTGGCCAAATTTTTATTCTCTATCTATAGACATGAAATTGAAAACATGAAATAGCCAAGTTTAAACATTTTGACTATCATGGATTGTGGCAATAATAACAAGCTGCACACAATCATTATTATGCATAAAAAGTAAATAGGAGTGACATTTTGGACTGCTCACTTTCATGGTCTTTTTCCTTTTCTTGGGGTACATATTTTTCATATTTTTTTTACCTTTATGTTCTTTTTGTCCTTTGATTATTATTTTAGGACATACACTCTTCACATTTTTTAATTTTTTTGAATATGGAAAACATTTACAAAAGCAAAGGTATGTACAATATTACAAGGTTTAATCTCAGTCATTCAAAATTATGACTCCTATTGGTATAGGAACCTAACAATTCCAAAGAACATTGTCACTGAACCTTCGTAGGATAGTTGAGTGAAACATTTTATAAAGAGGTCGAGGTCAATGCACTGATATTAGCCATTGACCATTAGTTAGGAAATGGATGAGTGAGTGGGGAGTTGACCTAAACTAAAAATAGTAGGGTTAACTCAACTGGCTTTCATGACTTCAGGATTTTGGGACTCCAAAAGAGTAGTTGTGTGGGAAGGTTAAGAACCCAATGCCGAGATGACATGGCATGGGTGATGAGGCTTGGGTGATGTGGCATTAGGTGATCTGGCTTGGTGGCATGGCTTGGTGAAATGCTTTATTGATGCAGGGATTATGTGGAATGGAATGATATGGCATGGGATGAGATGGCTTGGGGTGATGTGGCTTGGAGTGACATAGATTGGGGGTGGACCCTACTAGAATCTTGGGTCTCTATGTTATTCCCTAGCTTAATGTTTTTATTTTAAATAAATGTGCATAGGTTTATTTTAAGTTAAGTATTCTACAATTATATACATTTAATTATCAATAACTTAGTTGATAATAATCATTTGTAAATTTGTAATTATGTTTATCTTATAAATAAAAAAATAAAAGAAAAATTAGGAAATTAATGGCTAAAATGTTGGGTATGTGTTATATTCTTTCCATGATTGGTCCCAAAATAAATTTTTGGGGTCCAAGGCATTTTTCTCATGGTTTTCATGCATGGTTGTGTGCATGATGTTTTTTGCCCATGGTATTTTGTAGATCTGGTCAAGAGAACTATTATGTTCTAATCCAAGGTTAGTGGATTGCGGTTTATGAAGGCTTTGACATGTATTGTTAGGTCCCTATAATACTAGTTATTACCCCATTACTATTGTACTTGTACCCCTTATTAATATTTTTGTGCCCCTATTGTCCCCATATTGTTATTACTGTGCCCCATAGAATCCCTCTATTGTTATTTTTGTGCCTTTATATTATTATTGTTAGGTCGGATGGGTTATATTGTGACTCCTTAGACTCCTATATATAGAAAGGAGGTTTTGTCATTTGAATCATCAAAGAATCATTCATTTGTGTGATGTAAAGGAGTTTGCCCCCTTGAAGAGGCTGAATTCTAAGACGTTGATCTATCTTTTCTATCTTTTTGTGAGCTAGTTTCATAACATTTGGTATCAGAGCTTTGGATTCTAGGGTTTCGTTGCTCCAAATAGGTCATCGTGGAATTTTCACTATAAATTTTCCTTCTGCGACGTTTCAGAAGCGAAAAAAAAAAACCATATGAGAAGAGATTGTACTTAACCTCATGTCTAAATTTAAGAGCTTTTTGCACTATATTTGTTGATATATGATCTGAGGAAGTTGGTATTTTTGCAGACTCCTAAATTACATTCCAAACAGGTGACCTGGGGAAAATTGTCATAACTTTCTCTTTGAGCATCGGATTGAAATTTCATAAGAAGGTATAGAAAGAGGAAGGACTGTAGTTTCTTGTATATATTGTTTAGAGCCAAAGGTCAAAACAGGGACATGTGGCAATGTCGTACAAGTTCGCTCTACTGAACTAGTCTATAATCAAGTCACTGTGGGATATTTGGCATAACTCTTCCTTAGAGAATCCAATTGGGATCAGACTGGTGGTATTGGAAATAGGACACATAGGGCTACTGCAGATTACAATTCCAAAACTGGATGATCTAAAATCCCAAAGATACATGAAAGGAAATATCCAGCTCCTATAAAGTGAAAAAAGGTGTGTATATTTTTTTTAAATTATTGCTTAAGCTTGGTTTGAAAAATTATTTTGAAGGAATTCAAAGGGCATAGTAGAGCATTATTATCAGTAAATGATGCCCTGAGGAAAGAAAATGCAAACACCTAGTAAGCAACCTGAAATCTCTAGCATGACTCATGAAGAAGAGGAAGAAATGCTACATGACATATCAAAATTATAAGACCAAGTGCAACAAATTTCACTCTCACAAAAGCTAACAGAAGCTAAGATAAATGGCATGGAATCTAAGATGAATGGCGTGGAAGCTAAGATGAATGATTTGAAGATAGATTTGAAGACATATTTGAAGACATATTTGACAAATTTTCTACAAGAAATACTTACTAATGGTGAAAGGGTAGCAAAGGAAACTCATGATGCGAATAAAAGAAATGTTAATCATGATTTCGTAGACTCTAATGTTGGATAGAAGACCCACCATATTCCAAAAATCGATATGAGGAAGTTTGATGGCAAGGATCCCACAACATGGATATTACAGATGGAGCAATTTTTCGATCTCAATAATGTGCAAAACACAGAAAAGGTACGTATTACAACTTTATATTTGAAACCAAATCAGTTTGTATGGTATCAATGGCTTTTCTCTCGTAAACAAATTATCACTTGGGAAATTTTTATGGAAGAATTGACAACCAATTATGAAGATATAAAAAGCAACACTTTTTTTAGCCAATTGATAAGTCTCAAACAAAAGGGTTTAATAATGGAGCACATTGAGGAGTTTCAAAAATTGAACATAAGGGTAAAAAATATTCCAAAGGAGCATCAGATTGATGTGTTCATAGGGACTTTAAAGGATAATATCCAACATGATGTTCTCCTTTGGGAACCTGATTCATTAGAGAAGACATTCAGGTTAGCAAGAAATATGGAAAGCAAAATTATGGCAACCAGGAAGCATGCCACTCACAATTATAAATATGGAAGTGTTGTTGCCCCTAGTCTTCCACAACTTATAAGGTTGACACCACAACAATTGGAAGAAAAAATAATGAAAGGGCTTTGTTATAGTTGTGATAGAAAATACACTAAAGGTCATAAGTGTGATGAGAAGAAATTATTCTACATAGATTGTGAATATGAAGAAGAAAAGGAGCAAGAAAAGTTAAAAGAAGAGGATATACTCTAGGAACAAAGCCTAGATAAAGAAGAAATGAACCTGACCATATATTGTAATGCATTGGTTGGAATTACCACTCCTCAAACCATCAAGATAGAAAGACAAACCAAGAAGAAAAAGGTAATAGTGTTGATTGATTCAGGAAGTACCCACAATTTTATTCATTGTAATGTAGCAAAAGAATTGAATTGCTTCCTATATCAAGCAACATAGTGTCAAGTGATGGTTGCAAATGGAGGAACAATAAATTGCTTTGGAAAGTGCCATAATATCAAGCTATCCATGGGATAATATGTATTGACTAGCCCACTGCTTTCCATTCTAATGGGAGGTGCTGATGTTGTACTAGGAGTCCAATGGCTACAATCGTTGGGTAAAATAGCTTTTAATTTTCAAGAACTTTTCATGAAAATTTTTGCGAAAGGAAAAGAAGTTGAATTAAGGGGTATTGTAGGGAAACTGGGAAATATAAGCAGCTCTAATGGTATGAAAAAGCTTCTAAAAAAGGAACAAAGAGGTGTAATTGCACAATTATGTTCACTAAATGAATCCACATCGAAATCATCTATTTCTCCAGATTTCCAAAAAGTCTTGGACAATCATTCCAAGGTATTTGAGACTCCCAAAGGTCTCCCACCTATTCGTGATCATGATCATGCTATTCATCTAATTCTAGGAAGTGTTCCTCCAAACATTAGGCCATACATATATCCCTATGCCCAAAAGAGTGAAATTGAACATACGGTTGCAGATTTGCGAGAGGATGGTATAATTCAACCTAGTCAAAGTTCTTTCTCTGCTCCAATAGTATTGGTGCAGAAGAAGGATGGATCATGGTGCATGTGTCCAGATTATAGGGAGCTCAACAAGCTCACTATTAAAGATAAGTTTCCCATTCTTTTCATTGATGAATTATTGGATCAATTGCATGGATCAATTTACTTCACCAAGTTGGATCTTCGCTCAAGATATCATCAAATCATAATGAAGATTGAAGACCTTCCAAAAACAACATTTAGAACTCATGAGGGTCATTATGAATTTTTGGTCATGCCTTTTGGCCTTACGAATGCACCTTCTACATTTCAAGGTTTGATGAATTCCATTTTCAAACCCTTCCTTAGAAAATTTGTGTTAGCATTTTTTGATGATATACTAATCTACAAGAAGTCTTGGAAGGATCATGTTCAATATGTTGACAGGGTGCAACAACTACTGGAGGAGAAAAAATTGTATGGAAAAAGATCCGAATGTTTCTTTGTAGTACAAGAGGTGGAATATCTGGGTCATATTTTATCTCATGAAGGAGTTAAGGTAGACCCTAGCAACATTAAAGCCATTAAGGAATGGAAAATCCCCACTACGAGGATTTCTGGGTTTGACAGGGTATTATTGCAAGTTTGTTAAGAATTATGGGAGAATAGTAGCACCTATAACAATATTATTGAAGAAAGATGCATTTTCATGGACTCCAGAAGCAACAAAGCCCTTTGAACACCTTAAAGAGGCAATGTGCCAAGCACCGGTCTTAGCTACACCAGACTTCACAAAAACCTTTATTGTGGAATGTGATTCTTCAGGAAATGGAATTGGTGTTGTTTTAATGCAAGATGAAATACCCATTGCTTTTGAAAGTCATCTAATCAAGGGAAAGTTTTTACACAAAGCTATTTATGAGAAGGAAGTGTTGGCAATACTACATGTACTTAAGAAATGGTGACCCTACCTAATGGGAAGACACTTCAAGGTAAAAATGAATTGTGAATGTATATTTCCTCACATACTTGAGAACTAAGTCTTTTCTAAGGTATCTTGCCTTTCACAATGCATTAGTACCTCCTAAGGATAAAGTCAACTATCCTTGTGTTACCTCCCTCAGTGAAAAGCACATTCTAGAATAACAAGTAGCCATTGTTGGATATAATTATGCCCTTCCAAGCTTGGCCGCAGTTCAAAACATAAAATAACACTTCAAACTCTTAGTAAAAAATTTCACTTTAGAAGAACAAGGACCTTCAATCCTCTATGAAATCACTCTCTAGAAAAACAAGTACCTTCTTTCCTTCAAAAGCGCAATATGAGAGTCTGAGCACACTTCAAAAATATGAGCGCACTCCTTCGACTTGAAGAACTATTCCCTCCTTGATCACATGGAAGAATCATGAAGCATGAATCTTCATTCTTCTCTTAGAGTGAACGGTTCTCTCACGAATCATGAAGCCTTGGAGTACATGGTACAATCATGAAGAACGAAGCTTCATCCTTCCCTTTGAGAACATGGCACAATCATGAAGCTTGAAGCTTGAGAGCACTCCTTTAACATGAAGAATCGCACCCTCTTTGAGTGTATGAGTGCCTCTTGAATTTTTAAGTGTTTCCCCTTCATCTCTTCATCATGCACTCTTGTGCCCTCCTTGTACTCATGATCACATGATCACACCTTGAAGACTTGAAATCTTGAAGACTTACTCCTTTGTCTCTTTGAAGTGTGCCCATTTTCCTTCATATTCTCTTTGAGTGCGTATGTGCACCTTGAACGCCTAAAGTCTTGAAGCCTCACTCATTCGTCTCTTCGGGGTGCACCCTTTCACCCTTTAGTTTTCTCTCCCTTGTTGGAACATACAACAACACCTCGAAGGCCTCTTTTGAGCCTTGATGAGTTTGACTATGCCCTCCTAATCAAGCCTTCTTATTTCAACTCTCTGATAGGCCTATTTTGAGATGATAATTTTATGATCCAGATAGCAAGGAGAAAGCATAAAGGCAACTGCAGAGAAGAAGAAAAAAAGAAAGCTACAATGGAGACATGAAACAAATCATGGATTGCCACATAAAGAAAACATTGCATGATGACCAAGAGGACTTCTTATCTAAGTAGATCTTTAGATACAATGGCATGGAAAATCTCAATATTCAAAGTGGCAGAAAAGCAATTATCCTAACATTAGATTGAATTGCTCATTTCCTTGATTCCAATGGTGCAAATAGCACTCCAATCCGAATTTGGATGATGAAGTTGTGGCAAAAAGAGTTTGCCTTCGTTCCTTTGGAAAATGAGTATTTTTCTTATAAAAATGGGTTTTTAGCCTTAGGAAGGAAAATTGCAATTGGAGGGTCCAGAGTGGTGGACTTAAGAAGAAACAACAGAACCCTCGATCAATTATATTAGACTAGATCACAATTGGGGTAGGCAATCAGCAATATTGGGATGGAGCATTTAGAATTAGGCAGAGCCGACTTGTGATCGTGATCGACGATTAGAGCGATCGGCCAATCGGCGATCGGTAGGACCAAGGACCAAGACCCCTGAGCTGCAGCGATGCGATATGTCGATCCGTTCAGGCCAATGTGATACGCTGATATCGGTGATCAACGATGGTGGATCCCTAGGATAAAGGGCCATTGAATGAGCGATATGCCAATTGTCATATAGAGGTTGGACCCGATGGGTCTATAAACTCGATTTAATGGAATTTGAAGTCCGGCCTAAAGGATTTTGGTTGGATTTTCTTATGTTTCCACGTATCATTAGTTCAAATGAAAAGACACCTATTATTAAGGTTTGTTGCACCCGCCAACCCTTCCATCTAAGCGGCCTCTAATATAAACAAAACAACTTTGATTTTTAAGCGACGTTGTGCTATAAAGACCAAGGCACCCAATAGTGTACGGGGAGGAGGATTTTTTAGCACACAGTTCATTTGGAAGGAGAGCTTTCAGGTGGCCGATAGTGCAATGGGACAAGTTTTTCTACAATTTCTGCCCCTCTCAATGCCACGGACGCATTGGTCTTGTCCATTTCTCCATCTGAGGTCTCCATTTCACAACCATTTTCTAGAATGGAGGTATAAACCTCTTTTTATGCAACTGATAATCGTAATTCTCTTCTTTTCATGCCATTTAATATATGAAGGCCTCCCCATTGATTGACTGGGGCCCAGAGACGTAGTTTGAGTTGGACGAACTCTATTATCAAGTCCTGTTGTCTTCTTGTCATGCCTTTATGTGTTCCTTCTTCTTTATGTGTGCACATTAGATTTCTATGCTAAGCTGGAGTTTTTACATGTGATTCTTTCCATACATCTATAAGCAAAAGATCCCTGTATCAAGTGGTATTAGAGTAGGGATTTTGAGATGTGAATTGCATGTTTGTATGCTAACAAGAGACAGACTCCGAAGAGGTGAAGGGGAATTAGATCCTTTCGATCCCAAAGAGGGGTGTGCAGATCAAAGGAGAAACATGGTAGAAGATGAAGCTCATCTTGAAGAGGAGCGCAACTTTTGCAAGACCTTCTATTCCATGGCAAAGAATATCGATCTGTTGGTGTTAAGGCTCGAGAAAGCAGAGGAGGGAAACCCAGAAGAACAAGGTTCAGCACATGGGAATGGTGGAGAAGAACCCCCTCTCTCTCCTTCTCTGGGTGAAGGTTCTCCTTCCTCTCATCACCATAATCGTAGAAATTCAATGGATGCATCTAAGAAACCTTTCTTTAAATTAGATGTTAAATTTGATATTCCCATGTTTAATGGTGAAAGTAACATAGATAAGCTTAATAATTGGATTAGGCAGATTGAGGTCTACTGCAAGATTTAGCAGATCGTGGAGGATGAGGCAAAGATTCATCTGGACTCTCTATGGTTGAGCATCACCGCTCTCGTTTGGTGGGAGAGAAAATTGCAGTGCAGTAAGAATGTGGGTAACCTCTTTTCCTCATGGCCTGATTTTATTTTTGTGTTAAAGAACAGTTTTATCCCTTAGGATACAAGAAAAAATATTTAATGAATTGGTAATATTTAAGACAAGACAAAGGTTAGGATGTTTAGAGTTTTATAGAGGAGTTTAGAAATCAAGCACCAAATTTGGGTATTGCACTTGATACACCTAAAATTGTAACTAAGTATATTGGCTCATTGCATAGCTACATTAAGCATTCATTGTTGTTGTTTGAACACGCCACTATTGACTCAATAGGTGTAAAGGCAATTCATATTGAGAACAGGGGAAAAAATGAAAGAGATGATCAATCCAAAAAACCACCATTCAAACCTCCCAATGGCAAATCTAAAGCAAAATGGAAAGGAAAGGAGAAGAATATGGCAACAGCCAAAGAAGGAGAAAGGCTATATTGAAATCACTACAAAAAGGAAGGCCACGATGATGATCATTATTGGAAATAGCACCCAGAAAAGCATCCAATGAAGTATGGAGGAAAAGGGAAGAAAAAGACAATGGAAACTGTGCAGCAAGACCTTGGATCGGATTCCAGAGATGAAGCATTAATCACAACTGCAAGAACAAAAGGTACTCTTACACCTCATTTTAATTCTGAATCGCATGATGGCACAAATGTTGTAAATGAGTCCCTTCCTAATGATTGAAAGAGAATTGAGTTGTTTCATATCAGAGTTGTTGTAAATCATACTAAATTTGAAACTCTGTTTGATACTGGATACCAAGCAAATTTAATTGTAGAATCCCTAGTAAAGAAACTTGGCTTAGAAACAAAACCACACCCAAAACCTTATCCGCTTGGATGGATACATGGCAAAGAAAAACTGAATGTAACCAAGTAGTGTAAAGTAAAATTTGTGATCACTTCTAAGCTAGTGGACGAAGTAGAATTGGATGTAATACCATTGGATATTTGTGGCATGGTGTTAGGGAGTCCATATCTGTATGATAGAAAGGCATTCTTTTTTCGTTATGAAAACAAATACCAAATCACAAAAGATGGAGTAGAATATATAGTAAGGGCTCATCAAAATAAAATCAATGCCAGCCTTGTAAGTGCTAGACAAATGAAAAGACTAGTGAATTCCAATAAGGGTTGCATGCTTATGGTAGTAAGGGAAAAAGAGGCAGAATTAGTTGACGCTTTCTAGGGCTATGATCAGTAACGTAAACAGGAATTATCTGAATTAATTTCTAATTATGATGAGTTTTTTTAGGAACGAAAGGGATTACCTTTGAAGAGTGAAATCCAACATGAAATCCATTTGCAGCATGACGCTCCTTTACCAAATACTGGCATGTACAGGATGTCGACCATTAAAATGGAGGAAATCCAGAAATAGGTGTAGGAATTGTTTGACCAAGGGGTCATAGGTGAAGCACTTCTTCGTATGGTTCACTGATAGTCTTAGTGCCAAAGAAAGATGACACATCGAGGATGTGTGTGGATTACCGCATGATAAACAAGATCACGGTGAAAAGTTTCTACCCTCTTCCATGCATTGATGACATATTAGATCAATTAAAGAATGTTTTTTATTTCAAAAAATTGGATTTGCACAGTGGTTATCACCAGGTCAGAATTGCAGAGAAGGACGCGTGGAAAACCGCCTTCAAGAACAAACTGGGGCTGTTTGAATGGATGGTGATGCCATTCGGACTTTGTAATGCTCCAACCACATTTATGAGTGTCATGAATGATCTCTTTTGGACTTTCATTGATGAATTTTCTCTTGTATATTTAGATGATATACTTTTCTTTAGTAAGAGTTGGATTGAACATGTGTGTCATGTAAAGAAAGTGCTTGATGTACTGGAAAAAGAAAAACTCTTTGTGAAATTGTCAAATTGTGAGTTCGGGAAAACCTCTTTGGGTTACCTAGGTCATATTGTTGGTCATGGTTTGTTAAAAATGTATCCCTCTAAATTTGAAGCAATTGGAAATTGGCCTAAGCCTACTAGTGTAACTGAGGTTCGTAGATTTTTAGGTGCAGTCCAGTATTGGAGGATATTTATTGCTAATTTCTCTATTATTGCAGCACCTTTGCACGCATTTAAAAGTGTGAAACAGGTCTTCCAATGGGGAGGAAGATAGCAGAAGTCCTTTGAAACATTGAAGGAAAATATCATCACCACACCAGTCTTAGCCTTACCTGATCTCCAACAGCCATTCGAGATCAAAACCGATGCTAGAAGTTATGCCATGAGATTTGTACTGATGCAGCAAAAGAAGCCGATTTGTTACCATTCTATGAAGTTTTCTCAAGTTGTGATAAACTCTACCACTTATGATAAGGAGCTTTATGCCTTAGTGTAGAGTGTGAAAAAGTGGAAACACTACCTGATCAGCAAGGAGACCATCATCCATATGGATCATCAACCCTTGTAGTACCTTTAGTCACAAACCATGTTGCAATCTAGTCATTTCAGATGGATGGGTTTTCTTCAACAATTTTAACTGGTAATAAAGTATAAGAAGGGCACTAGCAATAAATTGGCCGATATGCTATCTCGCCCTACTATTTTTGTTTATGTTATTTTTCATAATTCTTCATTGTCTTTTGAAAGTTATGCTGAACAATATGCTAATGATGATGTCTATAAGGAGATTTATGAAAAACTAACACATGGTTCACAGGTGGACAGCTACCATTTGTAGGGGAAACTGTTGTATCACCTTGGTAAATTGTGTATTCCCACAGGGGAAAGAGTACATGTAATTTGAGAGGCCCACACCTCTCTTATGTTTGGACACTTTAGTGTCGAAAAGACTTTATGTCATGTACAAAGATTTTGTTTTTGGCCTCATATGAAAAACATTGTGACTCACTATGTGAAGGGTTGTGTGATATGTTATGTTTCAAAGCCCTCTAACAGAAAACTCGGGCTCTACACACCACTCACTATTCCAAGTCGCCCATGGGAAAGTGTGTCAATGGACTTTGTAGGAGGTTTGCCTTTGTCTAAAAAGACTCATGACTATTTGTATGTTGTCATTGACCATTTTAGCAAGATGTGTATTCTTATGCCTTGTAAAAAGAAAATCACCGCAGAGCAGACTGATTCTCTTTTATTTCATCATGTTTGGGTTCATTTTGGATTACCCTCATCGATTGTGTTAGATTGGGACTCTCGCTTTCTTGGAGAGTTTTGGACCAGCTTGTGGAGGATTATGGACACAAAATTGAAAAGAAACATGACATTTCATCCACAAACCGATGGGCATATAGAGGTTGTCAACTATACCATGGTACACTTGCTACAAGGCTATTGTGGGAAACATCCCAAGTTGAGGGATGAACATCTCCCATATGTACAAAATTCCTACAACTGAGCAATGCATTCATCTACACAGTGTTCATATGTTTTGTTTACCTGCCAAAGGATCCCTTTGATATGGGCTTTGGAAGGGAAGATGGCTCCAGTGGACGTAATGATAGGGACAAAGCTCAACAGTTCATTCAATGAATCCAATCGATTCACCAAGTAGTACAAGAGAAGTTGGAGAAAGGTCAAGCCTATTACAAGGCTCAACATGATAAACACCGAGTGGACCATCAGTTCCAAGTGGACGATAAAGTGTGGTTCTATATCAACAAGGACACGATGAAGGGAGAAGGGAAGAGTTGTGACCAATCTGGTATCGTCCATTCACCATAGTGGAGAAGATTGGAAACAATGCCTTTCATCTAGATTTTCTGATATATATGTAGATGTACTCAGTAGTGAATGTAGAGAACCTAAAGCTATATGAACCTCCATTGATCATGGAAACCAATGAGATGGGCATAGTTCCTCCAGTTGATGATTTTTCTCCATAATATCTCGATGAGTTACCTGAATACATCATCCTTGATAGAAGGACCAGGACTTCACATTGAGGAGATGTGGAATAAATTCGAGTTGGTTTCAAGGGAATGCACCCCAGGAAGACCAAATGGTTTCATACTTAGAAATAGGTATCACTTTATTGTTGTTTTAAGGTGTGACAATTTTCCATGAGTCCTATGCATTCCATTTGATTTTATTGATGGAATTTATGTTTTGACCAATGTTTAATTCATGTTAGGACTTATTTATTTCTATTTTACTCTATCAATCCCACACTTATCCATTGTGAGACCTCTTCTTCGTCCTTCAACCCAGTGTAATTTCTAAAGGCATTAATCCTCTTACTAGGTGATAAACACAACTTATTCATGAGCGACATTGATGTATATTTCCTCACATACTTGAGAACTAAGTCTTTTCTAAGGTATCTTCCCTCTCACAATGCATTAGTACTTCCTAAGGATAAAGTCACCTATCCTTGTGTTACCTCCCTCGGTGAAAAGCACATTCTAGAATAAGAAGTAGCCATTGTTGGATATAATTCTTCCCTTCTAAGCCTAGCCACACTTCAAAACATAAATAACATTTCAAACTCTCAATAAAAAATTGCACTTTAGAAGAATAAGGGCCTTCAATCCTCTAGAAAATCAATCTCTAGATAAACAAGTAACTTCTTTCCTTCAAAAGCGCAATATGAGAGTCTAAGCACACTTCAAAAATATGAGTGCACTCTTTCAACTTGAAGAACTATGCCCTCCTTGAGCACATGGAGGAATCATGAAGCATCAATCTTCATTCTTCTCTTAGAGTGAATGGTTCTCTCATGAATCATGAAGAACAAAGCTTCATCCTCCCCTTTGAGAACATCGCATAGTCATGAAGCTTGAAGCTTGAGAGCACTCCTTCAGCATGAAGAACTGCACCCTCTTTGAGTGTATGAGTGCATCTTGAATTTTTAAGTGTTTCCCCTTCATCTCTTCATCATGCACTCTTGCACCCTCCTTGTACTCATGAGCACATTATCGTACCTTAAAGACTTGAAATCCTGAAGACTCACTCCTTTGTCTCTTTGTAGTGTGCCCATTTTCCTTTGTATTCTCTTTGAGTGCATGTGTGGACCTTGAAGGCCTAAAGTCTTGAAGCCTCACTCCTTCATCTCTTCGGAGTGCACCCTTTCACTCTTGAGGTTTCTCTCCCTTGTTTGAACATACAACAACACCTCGATGGCCTCTTTTGAGCCTTGATGAGTTTGATTGTGCTCTCCTAATCAAGCATTCTTATTTCAAATATCTCACAAGCCTATTGTGAGATGATAATTCTATGAGCCAAATAGCAAGGAGAAAGCATAAAGAAACACTTGCAGAGAAGAAGAAAAAAAGAAAGTTACAATGGAGACATGAAACAAATCATGGATTGAGACATAAAGAAAACATTGCATGATGAACAAGAGGACTTCTAATCAAGGTGGATCTTCAGATACAATGTCATGGAAAATCTCAAAATTCAAAGTGGTAGAAAATTAAGTATTCTAACATTAGATCGAAGTGCTTGTTTCCCTAATTCAAATGGTGCAAACGACACTCCAATCTGAGTCCAGATGATGAAGTTGTGGAAGAAAGAGTTTGCCTTCATTCCTTTGGAAAATGAGGATTTTTCTTATAAAAATGTGTTTTTAGCCTTAGGAAGGAAAATCGCAATCGGAGGGTCTAGACGGGCAGACTTAAGAAGCAACAACAGAACCTCCAATCAGTGATCTTAGACTAAATCGAAATCAGGGCAAGCAATCAGCAATATCGGGATGGAGCAGTCAAAACCAGGCAGAGACAACTTGCGATCGCGATCGGTGATTGGAGCGATCAATTGATCGGCGATCAGCAGGACCAAGGACCAGGACCCCTGAGCCACAATGATGCGATATGCTGATTTGATCGAGCTGATGTGATATGCTAATATCAGCGATTGGTGATCAGTGGATCCCTGAGATAAAGGGCCATTGAATGAGCGATATGCCGATTTTGATATTGGGGTCGAACCCGATGGGTCTATAAGACCGATTTAATGGAATTTGAAGTTTGACCTAAAGGATTTTGGTTATATTTTCTTATGTTTCCATGTATTATGGATTTAAATGGAAAAATGCCTATTATTAAGGTTTATTGTGCCTTCCGACCCTTCCATCTAAACGACCTCTATTATAAACAAAACAACTCTGATTTTTAAGCGATATTTTGCTATAAAGCCCAAGGCACGCAACAGTGTATAGGGAGGAGGATTTTTTAGCACACAATTGATTTGGCAGGAGAGCTTTTAGGTGGATGATAGTGCATTGGGATAAGTTTTTCTATGGTTTCTTCTCCTCTCAATGCCATGGATGCATTGGTGTTGTCCATTTCTCTATCTGAGGTCTCCATTTCACAACCATTTTCCATAATGGAGTTATAAGCCTCTTTTTATGTAACTGATGATTGTAATTCTCTTCTTTTCATGCCATTTAATATATGAAGGCCTCCCCATTGGTTGAGCAGGGCTCGGAGACATAGTCTGAGTTGGATGAAGTCTGTTATCAAGTCTTGTTGTCTTCTTATCATGCCTTTATGTGTTCCTTCTTCTTTATGTGTGCACATTAGATTTTTCTGTTAAGCTACAATTTCTACATGTGATTCTTTCCATACATCTACAAGCAAAAGATCCCTGGATCAAGTGGCATTAGAGCATGGATTTTTAGATGTGAATTGCATGTTTGTATTCTAACAAGAGATAGACTCTGAAGAGGAAAAGGGTAATTAGAGCCTTTCGATCCCAAAGCGGGGTGTGCACATCAAAGGAGAAACATGGTAGAAGATGAAGCTCATCTTGAAGAGGAGCACAAATTCCGCAAGACCTTCTATTCCATGGCAAAGAATATTAGTCAGTTGGTGTTAAGGCTCGAGAAAGCAGAGGAGGGAAACCCAGAAGAACAAGGTTCAACACATGGGAATGGTGGAGAAGAACCCCCTCCCTCTCCTTCTGCAAGTGAAGGTTCTCCTTCCTCTGATCACCATAATCATAGAAATTCAATGGATGCATCTAAGAAACCTTTCTTTAAATTAGATGTTAAATTGGATCTTCCCATGTTTAATGGTGAAAGTAACACATATAAGCTTAATAATTGGATTAGGCAGATTGAGGTCTACTACAGGATTTAGTAGAGCTTGGAGGATGAGGCAAAGATTCAGCTGGCCTCTCTATGGTTGAGCATCACTGCTCTCATTTGGTGGGAGAGAAAATTGCAGTGCAGTAACAATGTGGGTAACCACTTTTCCTCATGGTCTGATTTTATTTTTGCGTTAAAGAACAATTTTATCCCTTAGGATACAAGCAAAAATATTTAATGAATTGGGAGTGTTTAAGACAAGGCAAAGGTCAGGATGTTCAGAGTTTTACAGAGGAAATTAGAAAGAAAACACTGAATTTGGGTATTGCACTTGATACACCTGAAGTTGTAACTAAGTATATTGGCTCATTGCATAGCTACATTAGGCCTTCATTATTGTTGTTTGAACCAACCATTATTGACTCAGCTAGTGTTAAGGCAATTCATATTGAGAACAGGGGCCTCCCAATGTAAAATCTAAAGCGAAATGGAAAGGAAAGAGGAAGAAGATGGTAGCAGCCAAAGAGGAAGAAATGTCGTATTGAAATCACTGCGAAAAGGAAGGCCACGATGACGATCACTATTGGAAGTAGCACCCAGAAAAGCATCCAAATAAGTATGGAGGAAAAGGGAAGCAAGAGATAGTGGCAACTCCGAAGTAAGACCTTGGATCAGATTCCATAGATGAAACGTTAATCACAGCTGCGAGAACAAAAGGTACTCTTACACCTCATTTTAATTCTGAATCGCATGAACCAATGCTGTAAATGAGTCCCTTCCTAATGATCAAAAGATAATTGAACTATTTCATATCAGAGTTGTTGTAAATCATAATAAAGTTGAAACTCTATTTGATATTGGATCCCAAGCAAATTTAATCACAGAATCCCTAGTAAAGAAACTTGGCTTAGAAACAAAACCACACTCGAAACTTTACCTGCTTGGATGGATACATGATAAAGAAAAACTGAATGTAACCAAGCATTGTAAAGTAAAATTTGTGATCACTTCTAAGCTAGTGGACGAAGTAGAACTGGATGTAATACCATTGGATATTTGTGGCATGCTGCTAGGGAGTATATATCTGTATGATAGAAAGGCAGTGTTTTTTCGTCATGAAAACAAATACCAAATCACAAAAGGTGGGTTAGAATATATAGTAAGGGCTCATCAAAATAAAATCAATGCCAGCCTTGTAAGCGCTAGACAAATGAAAAGACTGGTGAATTCCAGTAAGGTTTGCATGCTTATGGTAGTAAGGGAAAAAGAGGCAGAATCAGTTGATGCTTTCCAGGGTTGTGATCAGGGACATAAACAGGAATTATCTGAATTAATTTCTAATTATGATGAGCTTTTTTAGGGATCGAAGGGATTACCTCTGAAGAGGGAGATCCAACATGAAATCCATTTGCAGCACGACACTCCTTTACGAAATATTGGCATGTACAAGATGTCGACCATTGAAATGGAGGAAATCAAGAAATAGGTGCAGGAATTGCTGGACCAAGGGGTCATCAGGCCTAGCACTTCTCCGTGTGGTTCACTAATTGTCTTAGTGCCAAAGAAAGACAACACATGGAGGATGTATGTGGATTACCACGTGCTAAACAAGATCACGGTGAAAAATCACTAGCCTCTTCCACGCATTGATGACTTATTAGATCAATTAAAGAATGTTGTTTATTTCACAAAATTGGATTTGTTCAGTGGTTATCACCAAGTATGAATTGTAGAGCAGGACGTGTGGAAAACCACCTTCAAGACCAAACATGGGTTGTTCAAATGGATGGTTATGCCATTCGGACATTGCAACGCTCCGACCACTTTTATGAGGGTCATGAACGATCTCTTTTAGACTTTCATTAATGAATTTTCTCTTGTATATTTAGATGATATACTTGTCTTTAGTAAGAGTTGGTTTGAACATGTGTGTCATGTAAAGAGAGTGTTTGATGTACTGAAAAAAAGAAAACCTCTTTGTGAAATTGTCAAATTGTGAGTTCGGGAAAACCTCTTTGGGTTAACTAGGTCATATTATTGGTCGTGGTCAGTTAAAAATTGATCCCTCTAAAGTTGAAGCAATTGCAAATTGGCCTAAGCCTACTAGTGTAACTGAGGTCTGTAGCATTTTAGGCGTAGTCCAGTATGGAGGAGATGTATTGCTAATTTCTCTATTATTGCAGCACCTTTGCACGCATTGACAAGTGTGAAACAGGTCTTCTAATGGGGAGGAAGATAGTAGAAGTCCTTCGAAACATTGAAGGAAAAGATCAACATTGCACCAATCTTAGCCTTACTTGATCTCCAACAGCCATTCGAGATCAAAACTGATGCTAGCAGTTATGCCATGAGATTTGTACTGATGCAGCGAAAGAATCCGATTTGTTACCATTCTAAGAAGTTTTCTCAAGGTGTGATAAACTATCCCACTTATGACAACGAAATTTATGCCTTGGTGCAGAGTTTGAAAAAGTGGAAACACTGCCTGATCGGCAAGGAGACCATCATCCAGACGGATCATCAGCCCTTGCAGTACCTTCAATCACCAACCATGTTGCACCAATCTCGTTGTAGTGGCCAATCTAGGGTGCAAGACTAGACTAGATTTAATATCAACCAAGGTAGGTAAACTTAGAGGCACGTGTCTAAAGTCGATAGACATAAAAGGATCTCATCTACCTAACTAAGTGTCTTCTGTGACAGGCTACAGCACTCCTTTACAGGAGATTGAAATATGTTTCCTCTCACACCTTAACACTCAGATCATCTAATTTATCTAACTGTTCTAAAGAAACAACATATTGCTAGATTGAGTTTTCAACCCTATTACAAGGATATTATCCACAAAAGCTCTTTCCAGCTAACACACTAAGCATTCATGAAAATCAAAAGCACACTGAAATTTTAAATGCATGAAAACAGAGTCCACAGAGATGCTTTGAAATCTAATGATCGATCAAATCTTTTCAAGATATTGTTCAATGAATATTATTTGCAAGAATTTCTAATCAAATCGATAAACTCACAGACAAAAAAATAACATTAAACACTATGCACACTTCAAATTCGAAAACGCTATGGAAACGAAATTAAAAGTATACCAATCTCCACATAGGGCTCGTACATGCTTCAATGGCACACTTAAGAAACTTCAAGTGATGAGAATGTTAACGCATAAGCACTGTAGGAATAAAACGATGACTGTAATTAAGTTCTGGAAATCGAAATCACATGCAAGAGCAATGTTCTGGAAACAATACACAAAGATAATAATTGTTCTGGACAATACAATATGCAGTCTTGTATCTGCTTGTCCCCTATCCTATATTTACTAACTTTCCCTCTAAATCGAATGTACATACATTATGTAGATGTTTCTACTTTTACAAAAGAGTGATTTTTGTCCTTTCTAATCTAAACTGATTTCCAAAAGCAAAACGAAATCAGTTTGGGAAACTATGGGTTTTTGCTACCTTTGTGACCAAAAAAGGCTGGGTTTGACCAGCATTGACCATGTATCCAAGAGCTTTAGATTTGCTGTTGAATCGATCTTTCACCATGTATGTAAATTCCAAATCACATTCCTATCCTTTGTTTTGATTTTCCTGCCATGCCATGTGTCACATCATAAACCATTTATAGGAAGTCATGACATCCTGTAATTTTTGTTGAAAATTTCTAATTTTTAACATAAAAATTCACAAATTAAATTTAATGTAAATTAATAACCATAATGCTTTTGATTAATCAATTTCAATGGATATGTGGGGTTTATGGGAGAAAAAGATAGACAAATGATGGATTTCTAGAAGAAAAGGATGGCAATAAAATGGTACCAACATCTCCCCCAAGCTCAATCATTTAGCATGTCCTCATGCTAATCCTGATGTGCTCCCTTTATACTCTATTCCTACCTGTGCCTCTACTGCTTGTAACAATGCATCTATATTCTTCTGAGCTTAGGCATCCTTCTAAATGCAGAGCTCATGTTTCAAATTCTTATATTTCTCTTTGAGAGCTTTCTTTTGAGTATACCATTTGGTTTCCCACTTGCAAATGTCAGTTTGTTCAGCCTTGAGTTCTTTGATTTGCTCCTTCAACTTCTCACTTTTATGTTGAGTCTTCTTGCTTTGAGCTCTCAACATTTCATTCTCGTTCTTGATGACATTCTCTAGCATGTTGGCCTCCATCAATTGTTCTTTTAGCTTTTCAATGTGTTTTTCCAACCTCATTTGTTTCTTATTTGCAGGTGGTGACTCTTTCCCTTGTTTGTTGTTACTCTCAACTTCCATTTCGGCTTCTGGTCCAGGCTGTGAATGAGCACTGCTCTCAATGTCCATTGGTGCATGTACATTTGATTCTGGTTGATCTTCTTGTGTTAGGGTCTTTTGTATTCTCCTTGATCTTCTTGTATATGTAGTGAAAATTTTGTCTTGCTCAATTTTCTAGGCAGCTTCTTGCCTCATCTTTCTCGTCCTTACACTACTGTTGTGTGGAGGGACATTGCTTGACTTGCGCACAGGGATTTCGTCATCAATGTCAAGTATAAATCCCGAGTGCTCTTGTTGTTCCTGTTCATCTTCTCCATCTTTGATTTGATTAGCAACTAGAAATTCCTTCCATGTTTTTCCCCTCCTCTGCACTTCAAATTCAATTAGAATTTTAATTAACCCAAAATGATACAAGCTTTTATCCTCATTACCCTTTTGCTTTTGAATAGTTTTTGACATCTTAGTCAAACTTTGTAAGAGGAAATAGGGTAGACTAATGGTGCATTGCCCTTTTAAGTGCAACAGGAGTTTGATGTGATATAGATAGACTATGTTGTAATGACCTTCACATGTAACAAATTTCTAAATAATATGCACCATTTCATCCCATGGGTGCATCATCTAGCTTCTAGGGACACCCTTTTTCCAGTTAACAGAGGAAACCCTCGACCTAGACATGAATTGGGTCCATGATTTTTCCTTGAATTGTTTTGTTTTGAAATATTTTTCTCCTTCTGGGCTGATTCCCAAGGTTTGTGCTATGGTATCCTCTGGAATCCTAAAAGAGAAGTTTCCTGTCAATGCTTTCTCTCCATCAAATGTAAATGCAAACTGCTTAGTTACTTCTTTATTGTTCCCATTAAACTTCTCTAGGAAGGATAACCATTGCTTTTCCCTTAAAATTGTAATATAGTCATCATGATACTGGGAACTATCAAATGTATTAGGCTTTGCTCTATTGGTCATTTTGACAAAGAAACTCCTTTTCTAACCTTCTTTGTTTATGCTTTATAATTCAACGAGGGACTCTTGATTTGTTACCTCTGTTTTGCGCTCGACTCAATCGACCTGGTAGCGCCCTCTGTTCTCAGGGTCTCCTTCTTCAATGGCTTAGGCAACGACTGGATGAATATCCTTGGATTATGGCAGAGGTGGAAACTCGTGGTGAGCCCAATTACTATTCTCTCCCTTTGTAACGCCTGTTGTTCTTGGCCTTCTTTGAAATCACAGTGTTAGGTTCCTATACCAATAGGTTTCATTTTTCATGATTGACTATGGAAGTGCCAAATATGTTCATCCTTGCATGCTGCAAAGGTTCCAAATTTTGTATACAGACAAAGAAAGTTAAAAAATGTAAAGAGGGTATGCCTTAAAATAATAATCAAAAGGAAAGAAAATGAATTGGTCAGAAAAAATAGTAAAAATGAACCCCAAACCAAAAGACCAGGAAAGTGGCCAGTCAAAATGCCACTGCTATCTTATTTGCAAGTTCACAATGTGAAAATATTGTTGTTTATCTCACGTGATGTATGGCCCAACAATTCAATCTAGACCACTCCATATTTGAATTTTCTGTTGTAGAATAGAGAATGAATATTTGTCCAAACAGTTTAAGTTGGGCCTATGAGTAGATAGATAGAGAAAATAAGGATCCCAACTGCTTAATCTGGGCCCTTGGAAGAGATAAGGGTACATTTAGATAGGAGGGAAATCAAAAGAAAAGAGGAAGATCAGGGTTTGCTAGTTCAAGTGCACCCAATCAAAAGGAAGAAAAAATGCTAGGTGTATTAGGCTAGGTATGCAGTTTGAGGTTGCAGAAGCAAGTTTCTATTCACATTTTGTCTTGTCAAGAAAGACTCATCTCATCAATGACATTGGCACCATGGCAGTTGTTTGGTTGCATAACTTTGGAAGCATGCCTAATTCCCCTTGATTCCCCCAAAGATCACTTACTAACATACTCTCAAGGACCTTGGGATTTGCCCAATATATCCAGTTTCACTTCATTTTATGGGAAATGCTAAGTTGATCTCTAAGTTTACTTAGTGGAAAGAAGCCACATTTCTTGTGTAAAATAATCATTCCATACTCCTTTCACCTCGCTATGCCTAAGTTTTCATTCTATAAGCTTAGCATTTATCCATTCAGTTTCAATCCATAAACTCATATTAACCTCTAACTCTATTATTTAGCTCCCTTAATCATTTACCCATCCCTATTACACAAAAAACTATATAAAAAACCAAAAAATATAAGTATCCCCACCCCATGGCACTATAGCCATATAATACAAAGTTAGGGGAATACTAGGTCCATTTGGGGCCTTGGTATTAACGCTTTCGCATCCAAAATACTTAGGATTAATCTAACATTTGGTTAGATTAATAACTATGTTGACTCCCCCCCCACACACACAAACCATACCATATTAAGCCCGTGCATACATTTTATTTGGGTTTCGTTTGATATTTGATTAACAAATAACCAAAACCCTGGTGCCGAACACATTAAACCTACATAACCTAAGTTTCATGCCCCGCATATATTTTAAAAACATTTAAATATGCGTGGGCCCCTGTCATTCCAAACCCCGCAACTTTAAACTTCTTGTCTACCGTCCAATCCAAACTCATTAATCCAACAGTGGGCGGCAATATCGCATGCCCTGATCTGCCGAAGGTTAGAATCCAGGGGATGGGCGGTATTGCTGTCGTACCCCTGCCACACGTTAATCAGCCGGCGTGATCAGAGCCCCCTCTGCAATACCACCCTGAGCCAAAAGCGGTGCAGGGAAAACCGTAAACCACCCGCCACCTGCCCCCTGACGTCAGGTCTCCATCACCATATGACGTCACCTACACGTCAAACTGTCGCTGCTCTATACCAATGCCACATCACCCACTAATGTCACCACCCCACCAACGTGTCGTCTGCAACGTCACCATACACGTCGACTACCAACGTCATATTCCGTACCCGCTACGCGCCAAAATACGTCATGCTAACTTCATCCCCGAAAAGCGCCAAAAGCGCTAAAATGTCCCAAATTCAATAAAAAGTTGTGAAAACGACTATTTTGTTCATTTTCTATTGGGCGCTCGCAGACATCGTGCATGCCATTTTACGACGAAATTGCTGCCACCACTCCAGATTACTCGACCAAGCGAGTTCCTCCTATAAATCCGTCCCCTCAACTCGGCATTGGACCTGCTAATTGCCCTCTACGCCATTTAAAAACAGGTATTTACCTGCTGCTGACCCATAAACCTTGTTTTTCTGCACTGTCTCTATTGAAATTAATTGAACATCTGCAAATTCGCACTAAAATGCACTCCAGCCCCTAAAATTTCACCTATAAATTCACTAGGTGACCCTTTGTTCAAGAACAACCTGGGAAACTTGCCCTCACCTGCAAATTCCGCCATTAGAATACATTTTAGGCTCATCTCTGCCGGTAGAGTTTCCAAACTACCCATGCTAAGTCCATTTGTCAAAATCCTCTACAAAATTTTGCCCGTTTGGCCACAAAATCAATCCCATTCCCTATGCAGTTTACCCACATAGCCTATCAATCCAGTGAATTCATTTAAAAGCCTATCTAAATTTTGCAAAATTTTCTCTTTTACCATAAAATTTACAGAGTGGGGCCATATCAAAGTCTAGTCTGCTAGCTCCCTTACAAATCTTCAGAGGCAATTTTCACTAGTCTATTGCTGCACAAGTCCTAACTTCAAAAACAAACACAGAAAAATTGAAGATGGCCACTCCAGGTGCCTTAAACATTACTCCTCTAAATGCATCTCACAAGGAACTTGAAGCAATGCCTTTGGTTGGTAGGGACCACTTAATTCAAGACTTGGTTGGGGACAGAAATCACTTGTAGACCTTCTGCCTGCTGAGAAACATTTTTTTGAACAAGTGTGATATGTATGGAGTATGGGAATCAAACTTGCCCATTTACTTCCTCCCTTCTATCAACATTTTCCCTGAAATAATCCACCTCTGTGCTGAAAACTATGAGCCAAATCAAAGAGCAATCAAGTCTCCATCTGGGAGCATCCTCTTCCATATAACTCCTGATTCAATCAACCAAATGCTAAACCTCAAGCAAACTCAGCTTCTGGTCCCTCTCTCTATGAAATTCCTGCTTGATGAAGGTCCTAAACTCTCCAGCTCAGAAATAGCCCGAATAGCCAAAGTATTCAAGAGAGCAGATCGCTAGCCTACAGAGCCACCTCCTTTTCTCTATGTAAATTTCAATGAAGTGGGCAAGTTATTAGCTGATATGATATCCTATGTGCTAGGTTTCAAAACAAGTGAGCACATTGATGAAACTATTCTCGTCGTGTTGTCTACATATAGCCCAGGACAATCCCCTGCTGTCAAGTACAATTATGCCAAATTCATCTCCAATAAGATACATGACGAACTAGTGAAACTGGATAGGGAGGGAGTCTTTAAATACTCTTCTTACATCTACCATCTATTCATGTATTATCAGCCAGACTGCTTCCAATGCCCCATCAAAATATTGGACTCTAAAGGGGAAAATAGGTTTGTAGTTTTCTGGACCTCAGTCTTTCATGAAGTCCACAATTCCCCCTACTCTTACTGTGAGTTCATTGACCTGTTTTTCTATCCAGTTTCTTGTCTCCTAAAGAGAACTCCTCCTGCTACGCTATCCTATGAAATGCAGAAAATATTGCAGCTTTCAAAGAACTACAAAATAGGTGACTGGTACTTCTACCAAAATCACACTATCATTAGGGTCTATGGCTGTGAGCTCTGTCCCTATAGGCTGCCAAGATATGTGCGAATGAGACTATTTTCCTTGGAATATTACAGGAAACTCATTAATTCAGATTTAACTCATTTTCATAGTGCCAAGAAAAAGGCTCGGTTGAAATTCAAAGACCAACTAGGCCCCTTTGTCATGAACAAGAAACAAGGTTGGAAAGATGCTGACCAAATATTGAGGGAGAAACTCAAGTTGAAAAGGAGTTTTTGGTGGGTCCCTTATGACCCATATGGCTTTATCAATGCCAGAAAAATAAAATATAGGCTGTCAGCCTATGAACATTGCAAAATCTCACAAATAGAACAATTTGCTAATCAAAATGAGTGGGTGAAAGGTACACTAGTCGAAGAGTTCACCCAAGAAGAAATAATGGAGAAAAATGTGAAAGATTTGGAAAAAGTTCTTGACTTGGTTTCTTGTGAGCAGGTGACATTCAAACTGCCACAGCAAGTTGGAGAAGGCACATCAATTGTTGCAGCTTCACAAGCTGCCCAAGAAAGCTCTACACTAGTGACAGGTACAACAAAAGGAAAGGAGGTAATGGATGCAAAGATAGAAATAGTGACTGAACAACCCACTACCTCAAAAGAGAAGGGTCAAGGGCAAGCCCCTCCACAACAGACTGAGGCACCACAGATTCCAGCATTACAGACTCCCGTTAATAAGGAAAGGGGCAAGAAGCGAGATAGGGAAGAAACTACACCTGCCAGTGGCTCAACACAGCATCCAGAGGCCAAAAGGCCAAGAATTGATCCTCAAGTTGAGGAGGAAATAAGTGAAGAAATCATAGAGAGTCCAAGGAGGGAGAAAGAAACTAGCCAACAAACACCTACCAACTCATTCCAGTAAGAGCAAGAGAGGTAGCATGGTATGGAGGTGTCCTCCTCAAGGCAGCAAAGCAAACAACCACCTGGGATTAAAGGAACTTTCATGGAAATCAAGGCTCAAAATGAGTTGTTAAGAGTACATTTGTATGATCAATTCCTCCAGACAACACCTTCCAAATAGCAGAGATTAATGGCAGCTTATGACTTTAAGGAAGAGAAAGTGATCTTAAGTCATTTTAAGCCGAAGATACCACAGCCACAAACAACTGCAGATTACATAAGGACAAACTTAGAGGATCTTGTCAAGGACATACACCCAATGGACCAAATAGAGATACACAAGTAAAAATTGGAAATGGTCTATGCCACTCTAGCAGACAAGGCTATGCTAGCCCATCAACTGAAGGAATCATTGAAAAATACAAGCACTCAGTTGGATTTGGAGAGAATGTCTTCCTCAGCTAAAGATAACATAATAAAGACATTGGAGGATATCATTGTGGAGCTAGGACATGATCCTAAGAAGGGCACTAAAGGCATCCAGGCCCTCATAATGAAAAAAGAGGAAGATATGGTTGTACTCAAAACACAATTGAGGCTGCCTGCAACTATGCACCCTCAAGCTGCAGAACTTGTGCAAGAGAAAGAAGATGAAGACACAATGGATCTGCTCATGAGGATGAATCAAAGAATAATTCAGATGGAGGAAGAGTTGGAGAGAGCATTGCAAGGCAAGGAGGGAGAGTCGACCTCCCAGCCACCTCAAACAGCTCCAACTGTTGTCACTGTTCCTCCCACACAAGTAGCAACAATCCCTCCTATCATTTCAGCACCCACAACAACTACATCAACTACAGATGTTACAGCAGCAGCAGCAGCAACAACAGCACCAAAATCTAGCATGAGTATAGAAGAAATGATGAAAGCAGTCAAAGAGCTAGAAGTTCAGGTGACAGAGGTGAAAGAGGCCAAAGGAGAGTTGGCCAAGCTAGAGGCAAACTATGACAAGTCCAAGATGACAGTGGCTGAGAAACAAAGAGAAATAAAAGCCTTGGAGAACAAAATAAAGGCCTTAGAGAAAGAGCTTATTTTAGACAAAGCTTTAGCTGAAATCAAGAAGATTTTGTGGGCCAAAATTGGCCAATCAATCACTGACCAATGGCGATCGATTCAAGCCATACATGAAAAAATAGAATTGATAGGCCTAACTCAATTTGAGACTCAAAGGGCTAGAGTAGCATTGGGAAATATGCCTGAGCAGGCCAATAAAATGATTCACTTCCTGAACACTCATACCAAAGAGGAGTTGGTAGCATTAGACATCAGTAGCAGGACAGATACTATTTTGACAACAAAAAAGGTGCTGACCCTAAGAAATTTTGTGCAAAATCTAGAAAGAAAGTGCCAGGAAATGCAGGCATAAATAACTAACTTCAAGCTAAAAATCGCAGCATTGTAGAGCAGAGGATTACCCAGCCTATTGACTAGAGTTGGAAAACCACTGACCTGTGAATAGTATATTACCAGATTGAATAACTATGTTTCCAATTAGATTACAACATCCTCAAGTACCCAAGAAGAAACATGGCCTCCCTCTGGATAGATTCTTTATGACAAATTAGAAAACCTGTTTTACATTGAACATGAGATAAATAATCTTTTTGAGGTTCCACCCAATTTCTATAGATACACTGAAGCTGATGAAATACTCATAAAGATATGAAGACATCAACTACCTCCAGAGGATTGGTGGCAAGCAATGCTGGAAATTCTACCTAGATAATTTGATTTCTGTTCCGTTTTGATCAGCTACAGGTCAACAAATTTGGATACACGGGGCACCTGTCAAACATTAAAAACAACAGAATGAAAGGGTCAAATTATGACTACAACTCATTAATAAAAGACCAAGTATGGACAACAAGACAACAAACTTAGGACCCACAAATTAAAGACGCAGCTCTTGCCGCCTCATTCAATCCAGAAAGCCAAATATCTCTGACAAATTGGACAACTATGCACACCAATAATTACTGTAGCATTTATTTCCCTCATTTACTTCTTTTGAAGAGTTGATAAACAAAGTTATTGCATGAAGACTTATCTGCAAGATATTTTGTATCTCATTTTTATATAAATACCTCCCCATAGAATGTATTAGGGGTTGGTGATTTTCTCTCTGGACTGCGTTGTAATTCTGAGACTCTTTAATACAAATGGTTGTTGAAGTTCACTGTTTTTGGACCATCTGAAGGTGGATTTGATGTTTTGGGACCTACTACAGAATTCATGTGTTTTTATATGGATCAATTAGTCGCTCTAACCTGCATTTGTGCTTTCTGTGTTTGCAAAATTCATATATGTTCATAATCTTAGTAACAGAGGGAAAGAATAGCCCATAATTTGTTTAAATACACTTTGTGTTCAATCTCTACTATTAGCTATGTTTTCTTCATAATTAGTCATAAATAGGAATTCTTAGTTGCTCCTGTTTTCACTAATTCTTTCATTTTGAATACTACTTAGGAATTCTTAACTGCTCCTAGATAATATTCAACCACCTTCCCTCTGCCAGCATAATGAAAGATTCTTAATTGCCTCTCATTCCCTGACCCACTCCATCAATTTCCTGATTTTAAATTTGTCCCTAGATTGATTATATTGCTCTGTAGCATTGCCTTTCATCAGAGAAAACATTGTCAGCTGTTCACTTTCATTGACTCCATTGCCCAATGGAATAAACTGTTTTACACTTGCATCCTAGCTCTGTTTGAAATCACCATCCAACAAACTTAAATCAAAACCCTGTTCATCATAACTAGCCTAAAATACTCCAAAACAAAGCTAAATTATAAAGAGAGAGCCCTCTTTGGTTGTAGGTAGGCTAGGACCTACATCTAAAAGATTGGTTAGTTGTTACCTCGGCTGTATTCCCTTCAGGAGGTAGGGAACAACCTGAGTGATAACATCATTGCGGACTCCACTGGGGACCCTGAATGGCTATTTTTGATTCCTGCCGACTTTAAACAACTGTTCCAAAGATTTGATCCGTTCCCTCTGTTTTAACATATTTAAAAGAAAGACCAAAGCCTCCTACATAGAATATTGTGAATGACCGTGATTGTAAAAAATTCCCAGAAAAACACCAAAATCAAATTTAGAATCTGGCTCCAAAGAAGAAAACTTTGTATACCAGGTCAAACCCTGACCCAGATCCTCCAGCTGTTTTTGAAAATCCCAACTTGATCCCTAAGATCCTTAGGAAACAAGAAGAACAAGAAAAATCTACTGATTCAAACCCTCAAACAGTTTAGCAGAACTATATCCCAACTCCTTCTAAAGTGCCAGTCCATCTTCACATTACTACTGCTTCTCCTAGTTCTTCATCCACCTCTCAAAGCACCTTCTCCACACCCCCATCCACTACCCATATTTCCACTCCTGTCCCCCTTGTTCTAGCCCTTTTATTTCTTCCTGCTGTCCCATTTATGCCTGTAAATATGGCTAACTGTTATGCTCCTTTGCAGTTGCCTGCCAATCCAGGGGCTATGCCCAAGATTATCAGAGTAAGATCACCTATGTTGATGGTGCTAGTTCCTATACAACTCAACAACACACTAGGAAAATGCAAGACTATTTTGAAAATTATGAAATTGATGATGATGATGTGAGAATGAAGATCTTTGTCCAAAGTCTAACTGGTGATGTAAGGACCTGGTTTAGGACACTTGCTGCAAACTCTATAGCCAACCCTGAGGCCCTATATCAAGCCTTTTTAAATAGATGGGAAAAGAAGAAAGACCCTTTACACATTTTAACTGAATATGATAATTTAAAAAGGGGCCCACAAGAAACCATTCAAGACTATTGTACAAGGTTCAATAATGTCTATAGTGCCATTCCTCAAAACCTTAGACCTCCACCTGACTTAGCCTTAATCAAATTCTCGGATGGATTTGATCCTGACATGGCATATCAGTTGAGGGAAAGAGCCCCTCCAAGCTTAGCAGGCATGCAGAATGTAGCTGTTAGAGTAGAAGCAAACTTGATTGCCAAACAAAACCGGGCTAGAACTGAAAGAAGAACAACATTCAAAAAAGAACCTTCAGCATTTGAGCAAAAACTTGATGCAATCATCAAAGGTATGGATAGACTTGGAGATAGGGTAGAAACTATTGAAAGAAAATCATCTTGGGAGGGTCAAACAAGTAACACAACCAGGAATCCAAATTTTAGAAAACATCAAAACCCAAATGCTGGAAGAGTTGGTCCTGATTAGAATATCAGACCTCCATTTCAAGAGGATTATGCAAAAGCCTCAACCTCTAGTGAACCGACACAGGACCCTCACATTAACTTAATGGGTTTAGATAGTGAGCAACAATTTTTTCTAACACAAGATGACAAAGAAGCCCATAACAACAATCAATTCCAAACCAAGTCCGAAGGGTCATTTGATTTTAGAGAAGGCTATGATGCTGCAGTTTATGAGGTTCATAAATAGTACAAATTGAGAAGCAGAACCATAGATGTGCATCAACCTACCAAGCTAAAGGATACCAAGCATTCGAAGAAAACAAAAGAAAAAGTTGTCCGGACAGAACCCTCTGATAAAACAGACCCAGACCCAAAGGAAGTCACTGTGGAAGATGTATCAGACTTGCAGCCTTCAAGCAACAAGTCATACACATCCCATTCTTCAAAAGAAAATTTGAATCACCCTCTTGAAAATAATTTCAAATCAGATGTACCTCATAACAACACTCATAATCAAGAGAAGGTCATTGAAAATTCAGCTGAAAATGAAAAATCTGTTGTCCATAATGTAAAAATTCAGATAGAAAAACCTTTTAACTTAGAAACAGAAATTTTCAAGTTGAAAATAGCAATTCCTCTCTCTGAATTGGCCAAACATGAGGTGTACATACAACAAATCAGTAGGTCTCTACAAATACCAAAGAATAAGGATGCAGTCAATGTTCTTGATGATCAACCAGCACTGATTTTTGGTCCTCAAGTCAATGGCAAAATGGTAGATGGAGGAGTTCCTCCATTCTATGTGAGCTTAAACATTCATGACAAAGTGTTTCACAATGCAATGTTTGATTTGGGAGCTTCCCATAACCTAATGCCTAAGTCGGTAATGGAAAGACTGGATCTAGACATCACAAGACCCTATAAAGACTTATTCTCATTTGATTCCAGCCAGGTCAGGTGTCTAGGCCTAATCAAGGTCCTTTGTGTATCTTTAGTCCAATATCCAGCTAAGACAGTCTTGATGGATGTGGTGGTAGCTGATATCCCACCTAAGTATGGTATGATTTTGTCCAGATCTTGGGGTGCAAAACTCCAAGGATCTTTGCAATTGGACATGTCCTATGCCACTATTTCGGCCTTTGGCCAGCCAAAGAGATTGTACCAAGAAACATTGATGATATATGTGGTTAGAAGTCAAGAAAAACCCCAAAACTTCCCCATGTATTCTATGCATTCCAACATGGATTCATTCATTTTATACAATGCTGACATGTGCCCCAAAACTGATGTCAAACTCCTAATGACAACACAAATAGAAAGCATGAATGAACAATCTAGTGCCCTAGATCAAAAAAGTCTTGATGTGATTGATACAAAAAAGCAAAATGACATATCATATGAGTTACAAAAGCCAAACCTGCCCACTGAACAAGCTTCCAAAACTATTAAGGATAGTCATAACCAAGAAACCTTATGGTACTTAGAGTTTGATGGGTCAGTGAACAAATTAGGAGCCGGGGCAGGGATTTGTATACACAGCATGCAAAATGACCATGCTGAAGGTCATGCATATAGGCTAAATTTCAGATGCACCAACAATATGGCTGAGTATGAAGCCCTATTGTTATGACTCAAACTCATTAGGGGTCTTGGGGCGACTAAGGTTTCCATTCTAGGGGATTCATATTTGATTATACAGCAGATGAAGGGAAATTTTGTCACAAATGATCTCAGGTTGAGGGCTTATAGAGGTGCATCTATGGAAATACTAAACACCTTCTTGGAATCACAACTCACTAAAATTCCAAGAAAATACAACCTACATGCACATAGTTTGGCAACCGCTAGCACTTCTAAACTGCCTTTTGAGCCCAACCACCACTTCACTACTGAAATCAAACACAGACCTGCTGTCCCAGATAATGTAAAAAACTAGCAGGTGTTTGAAAATGATACACAAATAAATAATTTCCTGACTTTGAAAGAAGAATTCTCAAGTATAAACATTGACACAAGAACCATTGAGGATCAATATCAAACAAACCAAAGTGATCAAAGCATATCAGCTGAAACAACAAATCTAATTTTGCATCCAACAACCTTTGACTGTAGAAATTTACAAGAGCTGAAACAAACAGATTTTAATGAAAGTATTGAGGAAGAATCTGAAGTAATCAAACTAAAGGATAATTTCCTGCCCACAAGCTTAACTCCCTTAGAAGATATTTTTGACTCAAATGACATCCAAAGAAAGCCAAAAATGCAGCCACTAAATGCAGAAATTGAGGACTGTAACATTGGGACCACAGAAAATCCCAAAATGCTAAAATTCTCCAAAACATTGCCTACTGATCAGAAGTTAAAATACATTGACTTGTTTAAAGAGTTCCAAGATGTTTTTGCCTGGAGTTATGAGGATCTCAAATCCTATGACACATTTGTTATCCAACATACAATACCTTTGAAAGAAAATGAGAAACCTTTTAAACAAAAGTTGAGGAGGATTAATCCAATCCTCCTTCCCCTTATTGAAAAAGAAGTCATAAGAATGTATCAAGTTGGAATAATTACACCCATTAGGTTTTCTGAATGGATTTCAAATCTAGTGCCCACTAGAAAGAAAACTAGAGAGGTAAGACTTTGTGTTGATCTAAGAAATTTGAATAGAGTCTCCCTCAAAGACCATTACCCCTTACCAAAAATGGATCATATCCTACAAAGGGTAGTGGGGGCTTTTAGGATCTCATTGTTAGATGGCTTCTCATGATTTAGTTAGATTTTAGTCCACCCAGATGATCAGGACAAAAATACCTATACATCACCTTGTGGAACCTTTAAATATGTCAAAATACCTTTTGGACTAAAAAATGCAGTGGCCACTTTTCAAAGAGAAATGGACATAGCCTTTGCCAAAGAGATCCATGATTTCTTAGTCATATATCTTGATGATCTCACTGCTTTCTCAAAATCAGACCAAGAACATTTAAAACATCTCAGACAAGTCTTCCTAATTTGCAGAAAATATGGCATATCATTGAACCCAAAGAAATTAGTATTTGGCCTAGAAGAAGGCAAACTCCTAAGTCACATAATTTCAAAAGATGGCATTAGGATCGACCCGAACAGAATTCAAGCTATCCTCGAAGTCCCTCATCCAAGAAACATCAAAGAACTGCAAGCTTTTTTAGGGAAGATCAATTTCCTAAGAAGGTTCATTCCCAATTTGCCTGAGTTGATAAGATTGTTGAACAATATGCTGAAAAACATTCTAAAGTCAAATGGAAAATGGAAGCCAAGCAAGCCTTTGAGGACATCAAAACAGCCCTAACAAAAACACCAGTCCTCACAAGCCCCAAGTTTGATAGAGATTTCATGATCTTTTCCTTCGCTTCTCAGCATACTATTGTTGTTGTCCTATTGCAAAAAGATGACCAAGGATGTGAGAAGCCCATTGCATTTTTCAGAAAAGCACTTATAGATGCCCCTTTGAAGTATCAAATCATGGAAAAACAAGCTTATTCCCTTGTAAAAGCCATCAAGGATTTCAGAATTTATATCTTGTACTCTCATATAATTGCCTATGTTCCAAATACAGTGGTTAAAGATATTCTTACTCAAGACGGAATTGAAGGTAATAGGGGCAAATGGATAGCCAACATTCTAGAGTATGAGATTGAAATCAAGCCAACAAAACTCATAAAAGGACAAGGGTTAGCCAAATTAATGACTGAAACCAACTTTCAAGCCCTTGACATCAATGAACTGGATAACGAACAAGAGATGGCAACTCCACAGATCAAACAAGCCTTTTTACAATCACCTCGGTATGTGACATATGTTTTATATTGTTAAACCTGCAAGCTCCTCTAGGGTTATCCAGGACTAAAGGGAGATTCTTAAAAATGAAAGCTTCAAAGTTTTGTATCATAGATAATGTGTTGTTTTGGAAAAATCATGAAGGTATTTTGCTTAATTGCCTAACATTGGATGAAACTGACAAAGTCCTCAAGGAATTTCATGCAAGAGACTATGGTGGACACTTTTATTGGAAATCGACAGCTAATAAAATCCTAAGGGATGGATTTTATTGGCCCTCCCTGTTTGCTGATGTGAAAAAATTTGTAATGTCTTGCCATAAATGCCAAATCTTTGAAGGCAAGAAAAAGCTGTTGCCCTTTCCCCTCAAACCCACTTCAACTGAAAGGCCATTTCAACAATGGGGTTTAGACTTCATTGGGGAGATCCACCATTCATCTTCTGGCCAGCATACATGGATTTTGACAACCACAGATTACTTTACCAAGTGGATAGAAGCCATCCCTTGTAGGCAAGCCAATGACTCAATCATCATCCAATTCCTAGAGACCAATATCCTATCTAGATTTGGTTGTCGGGAAAAGATAATAACAGACAATGCTGCTGCTTTCAAATCCAAGAGAATGATCAGTTTTTGCCACAAATACCATATTACCTTAGGTCACTCCACAGCCTATTACCCTCAAGGTAATGGTATTGCTGAATCCTCTAATAAAATCCTCATCAACATCATCAAAAAGGTCCTGGAAGAGAATAAAAAGAATTGGCACAAAAAACTTATGAATGCACTATGGGTAGACAGATTGACCACAAAAAGGTCCATTGGAACAAGTCCATATGAATTGGTATACAGTCTAGAGGCTGTTTTCCCCTCCTATTTGGGAATCCCTGTGATCAAATTACTGCAAGAAATACAAGCAGAACCTAGTGATATTTAGAGAAGGATCAATCAAACTATTCTCTTGCAGCAGACAAGAGAAGAAGTATATCAAAGAATTTAGACTTCTGTGATCCATAACAATGTTTAGAGAGTTTTCGGCGAAATCACATAAACCATCTTTTGTCGACGCGTTTCGAACCAACCAGTGTGGTTCATCGTCAGGACAAGTTGAATAACCAATCCAGCTTCGCTTGTTAAATAGGATGTGCAGAGACTCCAACGGCTATATTGCCAACAACTAATTTTGACCTAATGACCCAAGTCAAACCACTAACATTCTTGTTTTATTTAATTTATTATTATTTTTCAAAATAAGCTAAATTAGGTAAATAATATTAAAAGAATTCATTTGTTAATTTAGCTAATTTTATTTGTTTATTAATAGATGAATAATATATAATTTTTATTTATTATTTCTAGAAATTAGCTAAATCAGGTAAATTATATAATAAAAGAATCTTATTTGTTAATTTAACTAAATGTATTTGTTTATTAATAATATATAAATTATTTAATTATAATGGTCCATTAATAAAATATATCAAATTTCATTATAATAATTTATATTTATTAAATAATCTATATTTGTTAAATATTTTATTAATCCAATATTATTAAGTACCCTAGTCAAACAAATAGTATTCTAGTTATATTAAAATACTGTTATTCTTAAAAAAATTAGTTATATTAGGTACATTCTATAATTGAGGAATTTTTTTGTTAATGTGCATATTTATTAATAATTGTATATATATAAAAAGGAACTAACTCAAACTAACTTAATACTTTAATAATAATAAATTTATTTATCACTTAAATCTAATGTCATTTTTAAATTAGCTCTTCTCTCAAGATCTAATTGTATTTATTAAATAATCAATATTTATTTAGTAATCAATATATTCAAATTGACCATGTAATTAGGTAAATATATTATTACTAAGGGTTAAAATGATTTATTTATCAAATATATATGAAAGGGGCTAATAATTATTATTTCAATTCTCAAGGAATATTAGTAATCAAATATATATAAAAGATGGTTTATGTGATTTCGCCGAAAACTCTCTAAACAAGAAGTATATCACAGAACCCAGGTACTACAAGATAAAATCAAGAAGATCTTTGATAAAAGAACAAAAGCTGAAGATTTCTTCATAGGGAACAAAGTGCTGAAATGGGACTCTAGGAGGGAAGATAAAGGGAAACATGGGAAATTTGATTTTCTTTGCAAGGGACCATTTGTTATTCAGGTTGTATAAGGTAACAACACCTATTTTTTGAAGAGTTTAGATGGCACGGATACTGAGGAAGGCCCAGTCAATGGGCGAATGCTCAAGAATTATTTTGATTCCCTTTGATGAACACAACACAACTGTATATTGTACATAAACATTTGTGTTTCCACCAGTTTTTCATTTACAGCAATTAGATAAGGAACAAGATGAAGTAGATTATAAGAAAAAAGTCAAGGAATTACACCAAGTGTGGCGTATATTTTGAATTTACCATAAGAAATCAAAAGGAAAACTTGGGAAGTATACATATGTTGATAAGCAATCAAAGAAACCCGCAAAGACAAAGCTGTAATTTTGCACAGATCAACTCATAAGCACTGCATATAGGCTACAAAGGTTCAAATCATTGGTTTCCAGGAGAAGGAAGTTTTGAATTACAACAGCCAACTAAGAATAAGGCCATCTGACCTGTTATTCTTGGCTTTTCACCAGGAAAAGCCATCCCCAAGTGGAGCCACTGTTAGGTTCCTATACCAATAGGTTTCATTTTTCATGATTGACTATGGAAGTGCCAAATATGTTCATCCTTGCATGCTGCAAAGGTTCCATATTTTGTATACAGACAAAGAAAGTTAAAAAATGTAAAGAGGGTATGCCTTAAAAGAATAATCAAAAGGCAAGAAAAATGAATTGGTCAGAAAAAATAGTAAAAATGAACCCCAAACCAAAAGACCAGGAAAGTGGCCAGTCAAAATGCCACTGCTATCTTATTTGCAAGTTCACAATGTGCAAATATTGTTGTTTATCACACTTGATGGATGGCCCAATAGTTCAATCTAGACCACTCCATATTTGAATTTGCTGTTGTAGAATAGAGAATGAATATCTGTCCAAACAATTTAAGTTGGGCAGATGGGTAGACAGATAGAGAAAATAAGGAGCCCAACTGCTTAATCTAGGTCCTTGGAAGAGATAAGGGTACATTTAGATAGGAGGGAATCAAAAGAAAAGAGGAAGATCAGGGTTTGCTAGTTCAAGTGCACCCAATCAAAAGGAAGAAAAAATGCGAGGTGTATTAGGCTAGGTAGGCAGTTTGAGGTTGCATAAGCAAGTTTCTATTCACTTTTTGTCTTGTCAAGAAAGACTCATCTCATCAATGAAATTGGCACCATGGCAGTTGTTTGGTTGCATAACTTTGGAAGCATGACTAATTCCCCTTCATTCCCCCAAAGATCACTTACTAACATCCTCTCAAGGACCATGGGATTTGCCTAATAAATCCATTTTCACTTCATTTTATGAGAAATGCTAAGCTGATCTCTGAGTTTACTTAGTGGAAAGAAGCCACATTTCTCGTGTAAAATAATCATTCCATACTCCTTTCACCTCCCTATGCCTAAGTTTTCATTCTATAAACTTAGCATTCATCCATTTAGTTTCAATCCATAAACTCATATCCAATCTAAACTCATTAATCCAACGGTGGGCAGCAATATCGCATGCCCCGATCTACCCAAGGTTAGCGTCTCGGGGATGGGCGGTATTGCTGTCATACCCCCACCATGCGTCAATCGCCCGGCGTGATCGGAGCCCCCCTCTGCAATACCACCCCGAGCCAAAAGCGGTGCTGGGAAAACCGTAAACCGCCCGCTACCTACCCATTGATGTCAAGTCCCCGTCACCATATGACGTCACCTACACGTCGGACCGCCGCTGCTCTGTACCACTGCCACATCACCCGCTAACGTCACCACCCTGCCAACGTGTCGTCTGCCACGTCACCATACACATTGATTGCCATGTCATCTTCCGTACCCACTACGCGCCAAAATACGTCATGCTGATGTCATCCCCGAAAAGCGCCAAAAGCGCTAAAATGTCCCAAATTCAATAAAAGGTCATGAAAACGACTATTTTGTTCATTTTCTATTGGGCGCCCACAGACAACGTGCATGCCATTTTACGACGAAATTGCTGCCACCACTCCAGATTACTCGACCAAGCGAGTTCCTCCTGTAAATACCGCCCCTCAGCTCAGCATTGGACCTACTAATTGCCCTCTACGCCATTAAAAAACAGGTATTTACCCACTGGCGACCCATAAACTTTGTTTTTCCATAGTGTCTCCATTGAAATTAATTGAACATCTGCAAATTCGCACTAAAACGCACTCCAGCCCCTGAAATTTCACTTATAAATTCACTAGGTGACCCTTTCTTCAAGAGCAACCTGGAAAACTTGCCCTCACCTGCAAATTCTGCCATTAAAATACATTTTAGGCTCGTCTCCACCGGCAGAGTTTCCAAACTGCCCATGCTAAGTCCATTTGTCAAAATCCTCTGCAAAATTTTGCCCGTTTGGCAACAAAATCAATCCCATTCCCTTTGCAGTTTACCCACAGAGCCTATCAATCTAGTGAATTCATTTAAAATCCTGGCTAAATTTTGCTGAATTTGCTGTTTTACCATAAAATTTACAGAGTGGGGCCATATCAAATTCTAGTCTGCTAGCTCCCTTACAAAGCTTCAGAGGCAATTTTCACCAGTCTGTTGCTGCAAAAGTCCTAACTTCAAATACAAACACAGTAAATTTGAAGATGGCCACTCCAGGTGCCTTAAACATTACTCCTCTAAATGCACCTCACAAGGAACTTGAAGCAATGCCTTTGGCTGATAGGGACCACTTAATTCAAGACTTGGTTGGGGACGGAAATCACTTGCAGACCTTCTGCCAGCTGAGAAACAGTTTTTTGAACAGGTGTGATATGTATGGAATATGGGAAACAAACTTGCCCATTTACTTCCTCCCTTTTGTCAACATTTTCCTTGAAATAATCCACCTCTGTGCTGAAAACTATGAGCCAAATCAAAGAGCAATCAAGTCTCCATCTAGGAGCATCCTCTTCCATATAACTCATGATTCAATCAACCAAATGCTAAACTTCAAGCAAACTCAGCTTTTGGTCCTCTCTCTGTGAAATTCTTGCTTGATGAAGGTCCTAAACTCTCCAGCTCAGAAATAGCCCGAATAGCCAAAGTATTCATGAGAGCAGATCGCCAGCCTACAGACCCACCTCCTTTTCTCTATGTAAATTTCAATGACATGGGCAAGTTATTAGTTGATATGATATCCTATGTACTGGGTTTCAAAACAAGTGAGCACATTGATGAAACTACTCTGGTCCTATTGTCTGCATATAGCCCAGGACATCCCCCTGCTATCAAGTACAATTATGCCAAATTCATCTCTAATAAGATACATGACGAACTAGTGAAACTGGATAGGGAGGGAGTCTTCAAATACTCTTCTTACATCTACCATCTATTCATGTATTATCAGCTAGACTGTTTCCAATGCCCCATCAAAAGATTGGACTCTAAAGGGGAAAAGAGGTCTATATTTTTCTGGACCTCAGTCTTTCATGAAGTCCACAATTCCCCCTACTCTTATTGTGAGTTCATTGACCTGTTTGCCTATCTAGTTTCTTGTCTCCTGAAGAGAACTCCTCCTACTAGGCTATCCTATGACATGCAGAAAATATTGCAGCTTTCAAAGAGCTACAAAATATGTGACTGGTACTTCTACCAGAATCACACTATCATTAGGGTCTATGGCTATGAGCTTTGTCCCTACATGCTGCCAAGATATGTGCCAATGAGACTATTTGCCTTGGAATATTACAGGAAACTCATTAATTCAGATTTAACTCATTTTCATAGTGCCAAGAAAAAGGCTTGGTTGAAATTCAGAGACCAACTAGGCCCCTTTGTCATGAACAAGAACGAAGGTTGGCAAGATGCTGACCAAATATTGAGGGGAAAACTCAAGTTGAAAAGGAGTTTTTGGTGGGTCCCTTATGACCCAGATGGCTTTATCAATGCCAAAAAAAAAAATATAGGCTGTCAGCCTATGAACATTGCAAAATCCCACAAATAGAACAATTTGCTAATCAAGATGAGTCGGTGCAAGGTACACTAGTTGAAGAGTTCACCCAAGAAGAAATAATGGAGAAAAATGTGAAAGATTTGGAAAAAACTGTTGACTTGGATTCTGTGAGCAGGTGACATTCAAACTGCCACAGCAAGTTGGTGAAGGCACATCAACTGCTGTAGCTTCACAATCTGCCCAAGAAAGGTCTACACTAGTGACAGGTACAACAAAAGGAAAGGAGGTAATGGATGCATAGAAAGAAATAATGACTGAACAAACCACTACCTCAAAAGAGCAGGGTCAAGGGTAAGCCCCTCCACAGTAGATTGAGGCACCATAGATTCCAGCATTACAGACTCCCGTTAATGAGGAAAGTGGCAAGAAGTAAGATAGGGAAGAAACTACACCTGCTAGTGGCTCAACACAGCAGCCAGAGGCCAAAAGGCCAAGAATTGATCCTCAAGTTGAGGAGGAAATAAGTGAAGAAATCATAGAGAGTCCGAGGAGGGAGAAAGAAACTAGTCAGCAAACACCTACCAGCTCATTCTAGCAAGAGCAAGAGAGGCAGCATGGTATGGAGGTGTCCTCCTCAAGGCAACAAAGCAAACAACCACCTAGGATTAAAGGAACTTTCATGGAAATCAAGGCTCAAAATTAGTTGTTAAGAGTACAGTTGTATGATCAATTCCTGAAGACAACACCTTCCAAACAGTAGAGATTAATGGCAGCTTATGACTTTAAGGAAGAGAAAATGATCTTAAGTCATTTTAAGCCGAAGATACCACAACCAAAAACAACTGCGGATTACATAAGGACAAACTTAGAGGTCCTTGCCAAGGACATACACCCAATGGACCAAATAGAGCTACACAAGGAAATAGGGGAAATGGTCTATGCCACTCTAGCAGACAAGGCTATGCTATCCCATCAACTGAAGGAATCATTGAAAAATACAAACACTCAGTTGGATTTGGAGAGAATGTCTTCCTCAGCCAAAGATAACAGAATAAAGACATTGGAGGAAATCTTTGTGGAACTAGGACATGATCCTAAGAGGGTGCTAAAGGCACCTAGGCCCTCATAAAGAAAAAAGAGGAAGATATGGCTGCACTCAAAAAACAATTGAGGCTGCCTACAACTATGCACCCTCAAACTGCAGAACTTGTGCAAGAGAAAGAAGATGAAGACACAATGGATCTACTCATGAGGATGAATCAAAGAATAATTCAGATGGAGGAAGAATTGGAGAGGGCATTGCAAGGCAAGCAGGGAGAGTCGACCTCCTAGCCACCTCAGCTCCAACTGTTGTCACTGTTCCTCCCTCACAAGCAGCAGCAATCCCTCCTGTCATTTCAGCACCCACAACAACAACATCAACTACAGATGCTATAGTAGTAGCAACAACAACAACATCGCCATAATCTAGCATGAGTATGGAAGAAATGATGAAAGAAGTCAAAGAGCTAGAAGTTCAGGTGACAGAGGTGAAAGAGGCCAAAGAAAAGTTGGCCAAGCTGGAGGCAAACTATGACAAGTCCAAGATGATAGTGGCTGAGAAACAAAGAGAAATAAAAGCCTTGGACAACAAAATAAAGGCCTTAGAGAAAGAGCTTACTTTAGACAAAACTTTAGCTGAAATCAAGAAGATTTTGTGGGCCAAAATTGGCCAATCAATCACTGACCAATGGCGATCGATTCAGGCCATACATGAACAAATAGAATTGATAGGCCTAGCTCAATTTGAAACTCAAAGGGCTAGAGTAGCATTGGGAAATATGCATGAGCAGGCCAATAAAATGATTCACTTCCTGAACACTCATACCAAAGAGGAGTTGGCAGCATTAGACATCAGTAGCAGGACAGATACTATTTTGACAACAAAAAAGGTGTTGACCCTAAGAAATTTTGTGCAGACTCTAGAAATAAAGTGCCAGGAGATGCAGGAAGAAATAAATGAATTCAAGCTAAAAATCGCAACATTGCAGAGCAGAGGATTACCCAGCCTAGTGACTAGTGTTGGAAAAATACTGACCTGTGAACAATATATTACCAAATTGAATAACTATGTTTCCAATCAGATTACAACACCCTCAAGTACCCCAGAAGAAATAGGGCCTCCCTCTGGACAGAGTCTTTATGACAAATTAGAAAACCTGTTTTACATTGAAAATGAGATAAATAATCTTTTTGAGGTTCCACACAATTTCTATAAATACATTGAAGCTGATGAAATGCTCATAAAGGTACGAAGACATTAGCTACCTCCAGAGGATTGGTGGCAAGCAATGCTGGAAATTCTACCCAGATAATTTGATTTATGTTCCCTTTTGATCAGCTACAGGTCAGCAAATTTGGATACATGGGCCACCTGTCAAACATTAAAAACAGCAGAAGGAAAGGGTCAAATTATGACTGCAGCTCATTAATAAAATACCAAGTATGGATAGCAAGACAGCAAACACAGGACCCGTAGATTAAAGATGTAGCTCTTGCCGTCTCATTCAGTCCAGAAAGTCAAATATCTCTAACAAATTGGATAGCTATGCACACCAACATTTACTAAAACATTTATTTCCCTCATTTACTTCTTTTGAAGAGTTGGTAAAGAAAGTTATTGCATGAAGACTTATCTCCAAAATATTTTGTATCTCACTTTTGTATAAATACCTCCCCATAGAATGTATTAGGGGTTGGTGATTTTCTCTCTGGACTGTGCTGTAAATTCTGACACTCTTTAATACAAATGGCTGTTGAAGTTCACTGTTTCTGGAGCATCTGAAGGTGGATTTGATGTTCTAGGACCTGCTATAGAATTCATGTGTTTTTCTATGGATCAATAAGTTGCTTTAACCTTCATTTGTACTTTTTGTGTTTGCAAAATTCATATATGTTGATAATCTAAGTAACAGAGAAAAATAATAGCCCAGAATTTGTTTAAATACACTCTGTGTTCAATCTCTGCTATTAACTATGTGTTCTTCAGAATTAGTCATAAATAGGAATTCTTAGTTGCTCTTGTTTTCACTAATTCTTTCATTTTGAATACTACTTAGGAATTCTTAATTGCTCCTAGATAATATTCAACCACCTTCCCTCTACAATCATAATGAAGGATTCTTAATTTCCTCTCATTCCCTGACCCACTCCATCAATTTCCTGATTTTAAATTTGTCCCTAGATTGATTATCTTGCTCTGTAGCATTGCCTTTCATCAGAGAAAACACTGTCAGTTGTTCACTTTCACTGACTCCATTGCCCACAGGAATAAACTGTTTTACAGTTGCATCCTAGCTCTGTTTGAAATCACCATCCAACAAAATTAAATCAAAATCCTGTTCATCATAACTAGCCTAAAATACTCCAAAACAAAGCTAAATTATAAAGAGAGACCCCTCTCTGGTTGCAAGTAGGCTAGGACCTGCATCTAAAATATTGGTTAGTGGTTACCTCGGCTGTATTCCCTTCAGGAGGCAGGGAACAACTTGAGTGATAACACACAACATTTGATTTACTAGTATGGTAACGCCCTTTTTACAAACTGAGAATGAAATGAAACTTAACAACCGACCTTACCTAATTTACTATAATGATAATGCAGATCACATTCATATTACAAAGACAGAGGAGTTGTACTGGGTTTCATAGGTACAATCATGAGAACTCCGTAAGCATATATGGAGTGCTAGAATGATGATAATGGATAGTTGTTTGCATGAGTCGACTTGGGTCAAACGATCGTTTTATAACTTGGCCGATTCAAAAAACAATGAATGAAATTGTTTAACACTTGGCTCTCCAATGATTCACCACCTGTCCATTGCTCGTTGGTACTTGGCTGGTTAGGAAAATGTTGGACCGATGATAAGATTTGATGGCCGATTCAAGAATGAGGAGTTAATAACAAGGTTTGAAGGGTGGTGTAGGAGAAGATTTAAAATCGTAGGAGGAATATGGTGATAGGCTAGAGTGTGTCAGGAAATGATAGTAGTTAGGAATGTGACAAGGGTGATGGATATAGGGGTGTTTTTGAAATTGATCATAAGCAATCATAGTCATCATATTTAACACTAAAATAATCCAAGAATTTTAAATGTTAAAAATAAAAATTACAACAATACATTACACTTTGTTGGTTGATCAAGAGTTGATTTGGCATGCATAGGTAGGACTGATCTTTATTGTCCAGATATGACTAATCTTCACTATCCATAATAGGTCCCTTCTGAGATGAATTTGGATAATAACAGGTCCCTCTGAGATCTGGAGAATGTTTGTGCAGCTTCTTTGAAATCTGAAAAAGAACTGTGTTTGCGGCTTCCTTGATCTTTGGTATTGATGGAGCCTTGATGATAAGAAACCTTTGAAACTCTGTTGAAACTTTGTTGAAGCTTTGTTGAAGTAGCCTGAGATAGCAGTCTTTAATAGGTCCCTTTGATGTTTATTGAATAGGTCCCTCTAATATTGGTGCTGGTAACATAGTCTTCTGAACAGGTCCCACTGCATATTGCTTGAATAGGTCCCTCTGATTAGAACAAAGACAAAAACAACTTCTTTATTGAAATACTGAGGTGCTAAAACTAGCTCTTTAAGAATTTACAATGAGGAGATGAGATGAGGAAAACAAAAATGTTGATTAGATATCATTTTGGGATTCAAGTGCGTTGTTGAATCCCAAAATGATATCTAATATAATGCACTGCGTAAATCCCCATACTTAAAAAAAAAAAAAAAAAAAAAAAAAAAAAAAAAAAAAAAAAAAAAAAAAAAAAAAAATATATATATATTATATATATATATATATATGTTGATGCTTCTCCCCCACTAAAGCTTTGACTTGTCCTCAAGTCATTATTGAATTGATAACAAACAGTAAAAAAATAGAACAAGGAATTCTTACCAGCCAAAGAATTGGTTTTCAAGTAAGAATTCGAGGTTAGAGTGTGCCAGAGACTGGTTTTCACATCTAAACCATTATTATATTTATTATTTTTTTGTTTTATATATATATTTAAATTGAAATGAAATGACCTAAGGCAGAGATATCACAGCTGAAGGCTGCAATATCTCAACCTCCCTTTGTTGATATACAGTTTGAAGCAAATCCTCCTTGGTGATGAGCCTATGATAGAGTTTCAACCTATGGCCATTGAAAAAAAAAGGGTGACCTTCTCCATCAATGGTAATAAGCTTTACTGATCCATTTTCATAAACTTTAACTATTTCATATGGGCCCACCCAATGTGTAGTAAATTTGGCTTTATGATCTCTGAATTTAGAGTCAAAGAGTAAAGCCTAGTCTCCTTCTTTGAACTGTTTCTTTTTTATGTGTGCATCATGCCACTACTTCCTTTTTTTCTGCATTAGGAGTGTTGTCTCCTCTGCTTGCTACCTCATTTCATCCAGCTGGTTCACTTGCTGAATTCTTTCTTATTGGGCTTCATTAAGATCAATTCCTAAATCTGCAGCCATCTTATAAGTATGTATTTGAAATTCAATAGGAAGCATTACCTCTTTTCGATACACCAACTGATATGGTGTAAATCCTGTAGTGTTCTTCCACATGATTCTATAAGCCCAAAGTGCATCTTTGAGTTTCTCTTCCCAATTCTTTCTGTTCATTGCTACGGTCTTAGTGACAATTCCTTCCAATGTTTTATTTGTGGATTCCACCTGGCCATTGGCCTATGGATGGTAAGGTGTACTTATTCTGTGCTTGATTTAATATTTTTCTGTGATGTCTTTAACTAGCTTTGAAGTAAACTAAGTACCTTGATTTTTCACTATCTCCCTTGGTACTCCATACCTTAAAAAAATCTCTTAAAAAAGGAAGTTTACCACTATTTGTTCAGTTGCCCAGACTAGTGCTTTGGATTCAGCCCATTTGTCACGTAATCAGTACATACTAGGATGTACTTCTTACCTTTGGAAGTTGGATTGATGGGTCCTATGAAATCTAGATCCGATTTTTCAAATGGCTCTAAGTGTACTTGAGGTTGAAGTGACATTTCATCTGTAGTTGTTGGCCTACCCATTCTTTGACAACTATCACAACTCTTCACATACTTCTTGGAATCCTTAAAAATAGATGGCCAATAGTGTCCAAGACTAAGAATCTTGAATGTTGTTCTTTTAGCTACAAAATTCTCACCACACGTTTCATTATTGCAAGATTTTAAAATATCAATTATTTCATCATTTCTTACAAATCGTCTAATAATCATATCATAACCAGTGTAAAATAAATCTCCATTAACCCATGAGTATCGAGCACTTTGTTTGATTACCTCTTCTTTTCCTTTGGAGTAAAATATGGAGGTGTTCTTCTTGTGGACAAATAGTTGGCCAAGTCAGCATACCAAGGATTCACTATTGAAATTGCAAATAAATTTTCATCTGGAAAAGAATCTTCAACCGGAACAACCTCACCTGGATTTTATAGTCTACAAAGAAAATCTGCCACCTGATTCTCCTTACCTGGTCTGTCTAACACTATGATGTTAAATTCCGGTAATAATAACAACCATTTGGTAACTCTGCCATTAGTTACTGGTTTATTCATTAAATACTTAATGGTAGAATGGTCAGTATGTACAAAACCCTCATATCCAGTTATATAATGTCGGATTTTATTCACAGCATGTATGATTGCAAGCATTTCTTTTTCAGTGACTATGTAGTTTAATTCTGCAGGTGTTAGATTTTTACTAATGAAATCGATGGCATAATGACAAGACTCCTCTTTTTGGCCTAATGAGGCACCTACTGCAGTATCAGATGCATCTGTAAATATGTGAAATGGTAGGTTCCAGTTAGGTCCTTTTAAGACTGGTGTGGTCGATAACTTTTCTTTGAGTGTTTCAAATGCTTGCTGACAATTATCATTCTAGTTGAAAGGTGCATCTCTTGCTAGAAGCTTAAACAAAGGCAAAGCTATTTTACTAAAATCTTCAATGAACCTTTTGTAATAGCTTGCATACCCAAGAAAACTTCTTACCTTTTTTTGAGTCTTTGGAATTGGCAAATTGACAATGATTTGGATTTTTGATGGATCAACTTTAATGCCTTGAGAAGAAAAATAGTGTCCTAATACTATCCCTTCATTTAACATCATAAAAAACTTTTCATTGCTCAGGGACAGATTAGATTCAATACATCTCTTCAAAACTTTTTCAAGATTCTCTAATGCATTCTCAAATGAATTACCATACACTGAAAAATCATCCATGTAAACTTCAACACAATCATGAACTAAATCAACAAAACTAGCTAATACAGCTCTCTGAAATGTAGCTAGAGCATTGCAAAGTCCAAATGGTAAAACATTATAAGCATAAGTGCCCCAAGGACAAGTAAAAGTGATTTTGTCCTGGTCCTCTAAGGCTATCCTGATCTGGTTGTAGCCATTGAAACCATCAAGAAAAGAGAATGATGATTTCCCAGCTAATGTGTCTAGCACTTGGTCAATAAATGGTAGTGGGAAATAATCTTTGAGGGTTGCTTTGTTCAATTGTCTGTAATCAACACAAATCCTCCACTTACCATTTTTCTTGGGCACTACAACCAATGGGGATACCCACTGACTGTCAGAGATAGGATAGATAAAATTGACTCTTAACAGTTTTTGTAATTCTTCTCTAACAATATCCTGGAGCATGGGATTCATTCGTCTCTGCGGTTGCCTCACCGGTTTAACATTGCTATCTGTATAAATATGATGAGTGCATGTTTCAGGGTGGATTCTGTGCATATCGGTGTAGTCCCAGGCAAATGCCTTCTGGTATTTTCTCAATAGTTGAATCAATTTCTCTTCCTGAGATGAGTCTAGGTGAGTGCCAATATTCAATGCTTTTCCTGGACTAATCTCTATGGTCTTACTCTGTGTGTTTGTGATGGATTGGATAGGGAAAATGTTATGAAATGTTGTTTGCAAAGAATGAATGGTGCATGTCTCCTGAAAATTTTGTGCTAGAAGTTCATTTGCACCATGGTATTGATCATTCCTCAATTCCTCAGACACATCTGGTTAAGAGAGGAACAATTCTACCAAATCATCATTATCATGTTCTTGAAGATCATAGATTTGGTTGATGCTGAAAACAGATTGAACTTCTACCTTATCATTGTATTTATCATCAAGCCATAAATTGTGTGCTACTGCTGGTGATTGTGCTGATGGGTAAAGAGTGAGTTGTTTTCTTTCAATTCCTCATGAAATGATCATATTACCCGATCGACATCCTATGAATGCATCAGTAGTTGCTAACCATGGTCTACCAAGGATGATAAGGTGTCCTCCTAAATTGGATTTTGGTTAAAGAACTAGAAAGTCCACTGGATACTCCCAAGAGTCCAGTGAAACAATTATGTCCTCCAAAATCCCTTCAGGAATGACTTTAGACCTATCAGCGAGTTCTAGAACAATTGTTGTGTGCTGCAAGTTTGTGAGCTGGAGTGTTTTCATGGTTTCAAGAGCCATCACATTTATGGCAGCCCCAAGATCAATTAAGGTGTTTGGAATATGTATGTTGTTAATGATTGTAGTGACTCTGGGAATACCAGGATCAACATACTTTTCCATTGAAATGCTGTTTGTCATAAGGCCAGCTAAATGTCCAATAACATGAATGGTTTGTGGATCAACTTTTTTCCTAGTAGGCTTCTTAAGGCACAGTTCTTTGATGGCTTTAGTATATATTGGAATGTCTTTTATGGCTTGTAGTAGCGGAATTTTTATGTAGACATTCTTTAGCTCATCTACAACATCAAACTATGGTATAGACATGGGAAGTTTTGTTTGGACCAATCGGTCTGGAAAAGGTGGTGGATGCAATGGTTGCATTTGTTTGTGTTTGATGTCATCATTTTGTTTCCTTTGAATTGGAGTTTCATTTTCATTTTCTTCATTTTCTTCTTGTTTATCAGCTGCTGGAGATTCTTTGTGAAGTACCTTACCAGACCTCAAATTAATATTTTGCAAGGGTAATGTGGGATATGAGGGTCCCTCATCTACATTGTAAGCTGGTCTCTCTGCTCTATTATTTGGATTTGGTACAGGTTGAGAAAGGATTTGAGTAGGTCTAGGAGGTTGTGGGTTAGATGGAAGTTGTAATTGTGGTGGATTTATTGGTGGAGGGGCAGGCAATGCTTGTTGAGTGGGTTAGTATTGATGTGGGTAAACAACTTGCTGCTGAGGATATTTCTGATATGATTGAGGATATGGCGAATATGGCTGATGGTATTGTTGGTATGGCTACGAATATGGTTGGTATGGTTGAGGGTATGATGGATATTGTTGAGAGTATTGTTGAGATGGTCTCTATTATTGTTGTGGGTAACTTTGGTGCTGCCATGGCACGGGCACATTCCATGAATTCTGAGCATACATCTGATCACGTGCAGGAAATTGTAAATTCTCATTTGGGAACATACCTTGAGGTGGAGGTCTTGGCTGCCATGGTCTCTTTGTGCCCATAAAATACACATTCTCCATATCTGTATTGGCTGCCACATTACAATTCTGCAAAACCTTAACTTTAGAGCAATGAAATATATCATGATTTTCAGTACAAAAGGCACAAACTTGAATATTTTCTAATGGACAATCTTTTAAGGCATGCTTCTTCTGGCATTTCGGACAAAAGATAGCCATCATTTGATCTTCCTCTTCTTTTCTTTTCTTAGCTTTAAGAGTGTCAATTTGGGTCCCTAATGTACTCAACAGATCTGTTTTGAATTCCTCTAACAAGTTTCCTATTTCAGCTCATGTGACACTAGCTGAAGCAGATTTTGTGGCTTTGGATGATATGGTTCTTTTTCGAATTTTTTCTTTGCTCCTAGAATACTTTTCACATAGATCAGAAATTTCTTTGAAAGGTAAGGTGGAGATATCACCTTTGCCCATCAAATTAAGATCATCTAAGTATTCCTCTCGAATGCCCTTCAAAAATATTGTTCTAATGAGATCAAGAGTCATGGATCGATGTTTTGATTTTTGTAAGTTGTAAGCAAATCATTCCAAGTACTCCTCTAGAATTTCATCCTCTTGTTGATTCATCCTAAAGATATCATCTTTAGAATCCTTTGATCTAAAATAAGGTTGGTATTTCCGTAGAAATATTCTTCGCATGCCATCCCAATCAGTTATTGCATGCTCACCAAGTCCCATGAACCATCTTAGTGCTGATGCCTTTAATGTTGCTGGGAAGAGTCTAAGCCTATGGGCATCATCTGTGTAACCATATGTTCGACATACAATGTCAAACTCAAACAAGAATGAATCTGGGTCTTCTGAGGCCATGCCATAAAAGTTTGGTAACACAGAAGGAGGTATGTTTTTCATTTTTATTTCCTCATCAGGGTTGTCTTCTGGTTCGTGGATAGGAAATTTAAAAGTTGATTCTTCCTCCTCTCCTTGATGTGTTGTTGTTCAGGAGTGGGTCTCCTTGCTGATCCTCCTTCTTCCTCAGCCATTTTTATAGATTCTTCTAGTGATTTGGTTGTTTGTTCGGTATCACTCATTCCAAAGAGTTGTTCTAGAGATTGTTGAGTTATTTTTCTACTTTCTCTCTTTGCAAAAGATTCAGGGAGATGTTTCTTCTGAGATTCGTGTGCCAATAAGATTTGTCTCTCAATAAGTGAAGTCTTTGGCCTGATTTGTGTTTATCCTCTAATCTTTGTATGGTGGTTTCCTCAGCTATTGTTGTGTGTTCAGTTTTTCCCAAAGAGTCTGCTCCTGGTGACAGGTTAGTTTTTGGATGGGGGGTTTTTGTGAATCTGCCTATATTATCTCTAGATCTAGGCATAAGCAAACATGATTTCTAAAGTGACAGTCAAATCTATGTTGTGTTTTTGGTTTGTTTTTGTTGATTTAAAATTTTTTATATTTTGATTGGTTTTTTCGAAACCCTCTAACTACGCCTCCCCGGCAACGGCGCCAAAATGTAGTGGCCAATCTAGGGTGCTAGATTAGACTAGATTTATTATCGACCTAGGTAAGTAAACTTCGAGGCGTGTGTCTAAAATCTATAGACATAAAGGATTCCTAACTAAGTGTTTGTTGTGATAGGTGACAGTACTTCTTTACAGAAGGTTGAGATATGTTTCCCCTCACCTTAACACTCAGATCACCTAGATTATCTAACTGTCCCAAGGATACAGAGTATAGCTAGACTGAGATTTTAGTCCCCTTATAAGGATGTTGTGCACAAAACTCTGTCTAGTTAACATTGAAGCATTCATAAAGAAATCAACAACACACTGAACTTTAAATACATAAACAAACAGATTCTATGGAAATGCTTTAAAATATAACGCTGGATCAAATCTCTTACAAGACCTGGTTCAATGATCTAATGATAAGATCTTTAAGCGATCACCATAAATACCATTTGTGAGAAATCGTAATCGAATTGACAAAATCATGAGCATGAGATAACATTAACAGTATGCGTTCTATGGAAATTCAAAAGCTATGGAAATAACATTAAATGATATGTGCTAGATTATCTAACTGTCCCAAGGATACAGAGTATAGCTAGACTGAGATTTTAGTCCCCTTATAAGGATGTTGTGCACAAAACTCTGTCTAGTTAACATTGAAGCATTCATAAAGAAATCAACAACACACTGAACTTTAAATACATAAACAAACAGATTCTATGGAAATGCTTTAAAATATAACGCTGGATCAAATCTCTTACAAGACCTGGTTCAATGATCTAATGATAAGATCTTTAAGCGATCACCATAAATACCATTTGTGAGAAATCGTAATCGAATTGACAAAATCATGAGCATGAGATAACATTAACAGTATGCGTTCTATGGAAATTCAAAAGCTATGGAAATAACATTAAATGATATGTGTTCTATGTAAATTCAAAAGCTATGGAAATAACATTAAACGATATGCGTTCTATGTAAATTCAAAAGCTATCGAAACGGAATGACTAGTATACCAATCCACGCAGGGCCTGTCCACGTTTCAATGGTACACTGGAATGAACTCAGTCAATCGAGAGTATTAACGCATAGACAATGCTGGAGTAAAATTGTAATTATATTCAAATGCTAAAGATTGCAATCACATATATGAATCCGGTTCTCAAAACAATACACAGAGATAATCGTAACTTGTTCTGAAACAAAAATGATACAGAGTCTTTATCTACCTTCCTATCTTAAATCAAATGCACATTCATTAAGCAGATGTTTTTGCTTTTACAGTGGAGTGATTTGTGGTCATTCTAATATGAACCGATTTCCAAAAAGACAAAACGAAACCGGTTTAGAAACTATGGCTTTTACTGCCTTTGTAACCAAAAGGCTGGGGTTTGACCCAGCGTTGACCGCATAAGTAGGAGCTTTTGATCTGCTATAAAATCAATTTTGCTCCATGCATGTACATTTAGAAGCTCATTCCTACCCACTTCTTTGGCTTGCCTGTCATGCCACGTGTCAGATGATAAACCATTTACAGGATGTGATGTCTTCCTGTAACCTTTTTGCTGAAAATTCCTAATTTCTAACATAAAAATTCATAAATTAACTTTAATGCAAACTAACAACTATAATGTTATTAACTAATCAATTTCGATGGATGTAAAGGGGTCTATGGAGGGAAAAGATAGACAAATGATGATGTTTTTAGAAGAAAAAGAGGGTAATGGAATGGTACCAACAATACAGAAGGTGAAACTACCATAAACTTTTAAGCTAATATGCTATGTAATCTCCACAAAGGAAGAAGCAAATCAAATCAACATGGAAAATGAAGTGTTCCACCATAGTCCAAGGTATTAGACACAATTAAAACTGGCACCAGCTTGAACCCTATCAATCAACTACATGCTTGCATGCAAGTGTCAATACAATCAATTAGGAAAAGTCATACAACTACCATCATCTATTGTCTAAGTGTAGGCACTTTGGTATGTAAAATTGTTAGTATAACATAGTGGTGACTTTTATCTAAAATTTATCTAGTAAATTCGTTGAAACTATAGCAAAAACACAAATTAGAAAAGCATAAAGGTGACTGGGATAAGTTTTGTCCAATCTAATCAACACAGTTTGTCATGTAAAGAGAAGAAAGCTAGTCATAGAGACATAATGTGAAGGGAATGTCTCAAGGCATTCTTCAATGCACTATTAAAAGTTCATTCCATAACTCCACAATGCAAGTAAAATAAGGCAGATGGCCTAGACTAGTCTGCACTATAATATACATAGGCAGTGTTGCTCTTGTTATCTGAGCTATCTCTTGCAACAAATTTTTTCATGCCCCATCTCATCCTATTTAAACCACATGCAGTGACCATCAAACGCAATATATCATCCAAAAAGTAAGTTTCAAAACACCACTAAAAGCAAATCCATTCCAGGATTCTTGTAGCAAGAGCTCAAGAAGGGCCTTCTGATAAAGAGTATTAAGTGCCACCTCTGCAGCGGCAGGTTCAACATGTATCAATGTGTTGTAGTGGTTTTGGCTCTCAAATACTTATCCATTGAAATTAATAGCAGATTTGAATCTAGGTGCATGATGAGGCCCCTCTCTGATACAAGATTTGAATGAATTCTTTTAACCTCCACATAATACACAAAAGAGGCTTAGAATACTACCATTACTTTGACCTAGAAACTTATCCTTCTAATACTAAGGGAAAGACTAATTATACTTATCCTTATACTATAAGCAAATCATTGATATCAAAGTAAAGGTTGTCTCATGTTTCAATTCCCTGATTGGGCAATCGAGACCCAAAGTTAGTTTTTTACTAAGAATCCATTGCAGTAGTTGTAGCTTCATAAATGTCGTAGTATTTGAAGGTAGAGTAAAGTGCCTCTATAGTGGAATATGGCTCTCTATTTGTATCAATTGGAACAGATTCTTTAATTGGATCCTCTTCTAGTGGATCTCCAGGGTTTGTTGGGATCAAATTCGTAATGAGCCTGCAACCTTCCCTCTTTTATTCAATATAAGATTGAGCAATACAAAAAAAGAGAATTTAAGGAGAAAGAGGCCATCGTTCAGCTCCATCACTCTGCCCGCTATGAAGACCAAACCCCACCTGCATTTGTGAAAATTGGGGCAATTTGCAACCTTCCCTCTTTTAGTCGGTGGAAGATTGAGCAATACGGAAAAAGAGAATTTCAAGAGAAAGAGGTCATCACTCCGCCCGCTATGAATACCAAACCCCACTTGCATTGTGAAACTCTGGGGCAATTGAATCAAACCCCACCTGCATTGTGAAAATTGGGGGCGATTGAAGCAAACCCCAACTTCATTGTGAAAATCATGGGCGATGGAAGCAAAAACCCAACTGCATTGTGAAAATCGGGGGTTATGGAACCAAAACCCACCTAAAAACAAGGAAAATTCATACCTCTAAATGTTTAACTACTTTATTTTTCATGGCTAAAATATATAAATTATTTATTTTTTAAATAATTTTTGGGCGGACTATAGAAAATGGGTGCAATATAAAAAATTCGCCCTTCCAAAATATAAACCCCCTTAAATTTCTCTAATATCCTAAAATTCTCCCCTAAAATTTTGTATGGTTCACTTAGACGCAATGATCATTAAACCACATACAACACACCATCAACAAGATAAGTATTGTGGCCTTAGAAATAGTTCAATTTTCTTAGTACATGTGAACGAAACATATATATCAAACATCAAAAGGATAGTCCTAAGACATTCACCATACATGCATGAAAATGTGTTGGCTCATCGAGATTTAATTATAAGGTGAAATATCCAAATACATAGTTACAATCATGATACACTAGCTCCAATAGTGGAACATTAAGTCACTTCTTGCTTCTCCAAAGAATAATTTTCTCGCTTATGCCAAGTAGAGAAGCCAAGACTAGCTCTCTAAAGCTTAAGCCTCCAAAATCCCTTTGTTTTAGTTATGAGGTTGCTCTTATAACAAGGAGAATGAACTTTCATGTCCCCATGACTCTTGAATTATTCTCATGACTCTTGGATTTCTATTGTGTCCTTTGGAATTCTAAACAAATCTTGAACTTCTAATGACTTTTGGACTTATCCTAAAGACATTTTGTCTATAAATGACTAAGTGACTTTTCATATTCCACATATGACTCTTGGACTTCCACACATTACATTTTGTCATTTTCTTGAGAATACATTATTACATTACATGTGATCATGTGACATGACAACTAGACACATATTGACCATTATGGTGAACTTTTACAAGTCACAACTTAACAATGATGACATCAAATTCATGATGAGGTGGCAATTCCAAGTTTTCTTCCTTATTGCTTCATCTTACATTCTTGATGATAGATTAGGTATATTCATCATATTCATGAAATATCTACTTTTTTATTCATTTTCACCCTCCAAAGGGTCTTTGATCAATATCAGAATCTTTTGAGTCATCGTGCAATTTCTTCTTTATGTTTCAGTCCATGATTTGCTTCATGTCTCCACGATAGATTTTTTGGGGTTTCTTATCTACAGGTGTCTCTTCATGCTATTCCTTGCTATTTACTCTTGATTATCACCTTGTAATTATTTGAAGGTACTCCTTCCAATGAAAAGCATTCATGACAAGGCAATATCAGTCTTAAAAACATATATTCTAACACTACCTATCTCCTAGAATGATCTACTCATGATAGGCATGTGAAAGAGTTAAAAGAAGTGGGCTCAATTAAGAGGGCACAATAAAACTCATCAACGACTTAGAAGGTCTCCATTGTTCATTTTTATTGTACTATGCACTATGAGGAAAATATCTCCTTGGTCCAACATGGTGGCGGAAGTCGAAGGGACAAGGTGGAAAACTTCATGCTTCATGGTTGCACTATGCGCTCCAAAGAAAAGAAAGGAAATCTTAAAAGCACAGTTTGACTAGTCAAGGGTGATGGGAGGCATCCTTTATCCTTCCCTACTGTGTTATGTGCTCAAAGGAAGGGACAAAGTAAGGCTTAGTGTGCACGAGTGCATTGGGAAGGAGGGAAGGTGAAAGGTTCAGCCTTCAGGATTGTGCTATGTGTTCAAAGTGAAAGAAGACTTCAAGGAGAGCGTAGTTTGACTAGTCAAAGGTAAGGAGGAGGCTTCCTTCATCCTTCCATATTGTTCCATGTGCTCTAGAGGAATAATTTAATCCAATACTTGGCACAAAGTGCATTGGGGAAGGGGAAAGAGTGAGGCTTCATCCTTTGGGAGTGCACCATGCGCTCAAAGGAAGAGGAGGCTTGAGAGAAAGTGTAGTTTTCTTTAACACGTGGTCATGGTTTATTTTTAATTCACTTTTCATCCTATTATAGCATATTTTGACCCAATAGTGGTTGGTTTACCATTTGGAGTGCACTTTTAATCGAGGGAGACCATAGGGATGAAGCCACTTTTCCTATGAGGGTTTTAACTACACTAGGTGGCTATGAGGATATTTGCTTTACAATTTTTCCCTCTACAAAAGGGTGAAAGAGGTTTGTGTTACTAGATAGGAGGGCTTTATGTGTCATGTAAGGTAGAGGTGACCAAAACTTAGTGAAGTGAGTCAATATGAGCAAGAAGGGTCAAGAGACTGCCCTTGGGAGGATCATAATGTGCAACAGAATTAGGGTGATATTGAGAGGGACTACTTGCACCAATATTTAGGATTAGGATTATGTCATTGAGGCCTATGAATAGGTTTATATTTGCATGAAATAAGAGGGCTAAATGCTTCACAAATTGTACTGGGCTAAAGGACCAAGAAGGGCTCTAAAATGGCTAAGTGTGGGATCAACAGAGTAAAAGAGGAAAATGCATTTGGACATGATTTCATCTTGGATCACACACATAAAAATATAAATACAAGATAGAATAATAAATAAGACTCGTGAATTACAATCACACCTCGATATGACAGCAAAGCGACATTTTCTTCTAAGTGTGACAGTTGAAATGATACATTACGACACTCAGAACACAAGTTACGACAACTATGACGATTGTGATCAAAACATGAGCTAAGCTATAGGAATGTTACTGCATATTATAATGATATGCAAGACCACCTAATGCATAATAGTGCACCAGAACTAACTTTGGTGTTGTGCAAAGGTGTGATAAATGCAAGAGTGAAAATCACAAAAGTGACACCCACGGCATGAGGAAAACATAAGATGACACTTGCAAAATGCAAACGACATTGAAAGTGACACATGCCAGAGTGAAGATAACATGAAAACACCACTTATAAAAGTGAAATAAATTAAAAACGACATTTGTGAATATGAAGACGACACTTCTGAAAGCGAAAATGTGAAAAAGAAGATAGTTGAGGAAACTCACCAAAATAGAAGTACAGTCACAAAAAAGTGAGGAGGATTGTCAATAAAAGTGCACACTGACTATCGACATTAATTGAGAATTATACAACCACTATCCTAGTGGAAAATTTTATGCATGTTCAAGCTTGCATAAAGGAAGTGTTCCCATGAAATCATCGAAGACTAAGCATGTGTGTGCAAGTGACTTGGTAGTGTAAAAGTAGGAAGAAGACTTGAACGCTTTGCAAAACATCCAACGATAAAGGAATAACCATAGAATGACATTTCATAAGATCAGTGGGCTCCAAAATTAAAGTGTGAGAAAAATTTTGGAGGGTGTTGATCGCAGCGACAGCACTTAGCGACACACCGATAGAACTCCAACTTCTTTGTTTAGGTTTAATTCTATGTGTGCAATGTCTCGATCTTTCAAGAAGTATTGATTCATCTTTTGGATTGCCTACTTTACCCAGTTAGAGATATATAGTCCCTCCATTCCCTTACTCCATTAAACACATATCAAGGCTTGCTAAATCATAATTATTTCAATCTAGGAAAGGGTAGTATGTGTTGCGAGTTTAATATATTCAAAGTGTGAGTTTCATCTCTGGTGTTGCTCTACTACCAATATGCTTGGATGGTACCCTAACAAAATCATTACAGGGGCACAAGTATTGCTTCTCTTCCAACGATCTTGGAAAGTAACATGGCAAAGTCACTTACTTCACCTACCTTCATAGGAAGCCTTTCTCTTCTTTCACCCTTTATTTATTTATTTAGTAGGACTATGCTTTGGAACTTATTATTTTCAATGGATGGAAGATGGATCCTGACTTATTGAGAGAAGAAGAGGTTTCCCCTTCAAAGAAGTATTTGTAGACCTCTGATATTGGTTTTCTCGCTAATTGATTTTACCCTTATCCTTTCTCTACTAGACTAGATTAGCAAGAAAAATAGTATTTACTTACAATACCAGGTTAAGGAATGACGATCCTAGAATAGATACGGGCTTTATAGTTTGACCAAAGGTTTTTCGTTCGACTAGATCATATTTTCCATTCAGACATCATTGATTTTAAATATATGTAAACTCGAGATAGAGAAGAGGTAACATATTAGCCAAGGATTGTTCTTCATCACAATTTCCCTTTTCAAATTTTTCCACATTGTGTTTTGATCCCAACAGGAGCATCTTTCATCCAAAGTCCTATTAAACAAAACAACAAGAGAATGCACGATGAGACATCAAAACAAAATTGAAAAACAAAGCAAATGCAGGCAGTACATAAAACAACATACAATAAGAAAACAAACAAATGCAAAGACTCGATGGAGAGAAAGATAGAGGGTGTGTGCAATGCAAGTAAAACTAAATGCAACTAAGCCTACTCCTAACGTAATCAACTAGAAGGTCAGGGCTAACTGTAATGATATTTCCAATGAATCTATCATCATTCCCAACCTACAACCACAAAGATACAAGTATTGAAATCAATATAAAACAATGTGCAATAGAAACGATGAGGACTTTGAAAACTTGCACAATAAACAAAAGGTTTGGCTTATTACCAAAAGAATGTGCCATACCAATTGATTAGATCCAATTTCTAACTTTACCTTGTCGACTATACTAACCTTGTTGGTTGCTTGTGAATACACATTCATTTTTGTTTTAGTTCTTGCAAACATTATAAAAAATTATCAAAACTTGTTACTTGCATAAGATCTTGCCATGTAAGATTGCTTTAACCATTCAGTGATTGGATCTTGATATTCAAGACAACTAATTTGGAGACCCTAGGATTTATGGGAAACTTAATTTTCAATTAATGCATCTGAATCACAATAAGAATCTTTAGTATTATGATCAAATTGGTCGATTAACATAAAAGGCTCTTGATTCTCCATTGGTTCCCTTTGTATCCAATTACATGCAAAGTCAACAATAAGAAAGATTGAGGCATTCAAAATAATAGTTGACATTGTGAATCCAGGAAACCAATTAATATATTGAGTTAAAAAATATTAGAACCATGTTTCAAATCAAACTAATTACTTATATCAACACAATGGTCTTGGTAGCATGAATGATTGAAGCGATTACAATTATTCCAGGAGAGAAAATGTGCCATGTAGATGATTAGCTTCATGATATGCACAAAAGAGATAATAAGATGACCAAATTGGGAAGAATTTAACAGATAAAATCCTTCAACCCAAAATGTCCTTTATCTAAATAATCAAAATGACAAGCCTTGAAACCGTAAGTATCCATGAAATAAGTGCTTTGCAAACCTCGGTCTAGTTCAAGGGGTTGACATGAAAAGGAACTAACTAAATATGAACCTTTAATCTGATCATAAATTATATCTTGGAGATGATAAAGATCAGCTTGAAAATACCAAGAGTCCTTTAATAATGAACTCATAACTAGTGGATGAGAGTTAAGGAAAGAATTAATTATGAAAATCCGGATCCAACTTAGTTCAAAGATCTCAACAGGATTGCGAGGACCTAACATAACCATCGGTAGGAACTGAAGTGCCTCAACGTCTTAATAGGTCTCAAAATTTCTGATGGTAGATCATCAAATTTCGATGGCTTAGAAAAATCAGTAGGTAAACATGAACCACTATCACTTGTTGTATTAATGAAAACACTGTCAATGCCACTAGTTTGATCAAATTTAAGGTTAAACACATCAGATTCTTTATGGATATGAAATTGAAATACATCTATTAGAAAAGTCCCTTGATCATTTAGATTTGGAACATGTTCCTCCTTATTTTCTAAACATTTATAGTTGAATAGATCATGAATAATAGATTTTAACATTCCATCCTCTTATTGGAGTATCACAACCTCCTGTATCTGATTGCAACGATAATCAGCCGGATAAATATCGAAAGGATTTATGGGGGATGTTGGTGTGACAAACTTATAAAACATATTTGTGTACAATGAATAGTGTTCTAGAGGTGAAGAAGGATTGAAAGACTCGAGAGGAGAAGCAATAGTTGTACTTAAATCAGATTGAACTTGAAAAAACAATGGATCAAATCCATTGTCATCAATATAATGGTCAAAGATAAGCATACCAACATGATAATCAGATTGACTAAGATCTTTTAAAGATTCAAAAAACCTGACAATTTACCACTTCAGATTTGCCATCCAAAGATGTTTGAATTAAATAAAACGCAGGATCAATCTGAATTAAAAGAGCATCCCAATTCACAAATGGAGATTGTAAACTGTGAGAAACATATTCTGAATCGATACCTTGCAAATCCAAGCCCTCATAATAAGAGAATATATCATCTGTTATACTTGGATATTCCCCACCATAGGTGTTAATGGAAATAGGTATATCATGGTCATGGTTATCCAAAGTCTCAACTTGGATGTGAGGTTGAGAGTTACTTGACAAGTTATCAAGGTTAGAAGATCGGAGATCAACAAAGAAGGCAAGATTATGATCCTGAAAGTGGGGGGAAAGATAAGAGATGCCTTCAACACCTTGCTCCTCTTCATGTGAAATACAACTACCTTGTTCTTGATTACCTCTTGAAACAACAAGTTGAACATCATTATGAGTTGAAGTAGGTGAAACAATTGGATCATGAAACATATGTGGTAGAGGTTTTAAAGTATGCCCAGAAACAATCAATTTTTCATTTGGATTCAGATTCAAGATTGGACTTATGTGCATTAATATGATCTTGAAAACTCGAGGGATCAACTTTCACATTGGGCTCCATGCAATTACCGAACCATTCCAATTTTTCCTCAGTAGGATGTGAATCATAATAATTTGATGGAGGTTGAATGGACAGATCAATAGTTTGGTTTTCAGATCTCCCAACTTTAACATCATCACCAGGGGGCACCCAAATTGGTACTAGAAAAGGAGGACAAGGAACAAAAGGGATAATAGGTTCATCCTCAGAAGATTGAGGTGTTTCATGGTTATCCAAAGTTAGGGAGAGATATTCATCCAGGGGTTTGGATTCAAATGATCTGAAAGAGAGTAGAATCAAATTATGAATTTTTTCCATAATGAAATTTGAATCAACCACTCCTTCAGGAAATTCATAGAAAAGGTGAAGAAAATGATTAAAAAAATCCTTTGCAGATTCACTAGGTTCCATTCTAAGCAAATCAATTCTATCACATAAATCTTGATAATTTTACCAGTCGAAAGCTTCACGAATCTCCTTAGCAAGTTGTTCAAATGAATGGATAGAAGTAGCAGGTAATGTATGACACCATTTCTTTACTTGACCTTCAAATGTGAGTGTGAACAACCTAGTCGTGACATATTTACAATGAATTCCATTAGAGAGACAAAGATGAATAAATTGAAAGAAGTGTTTGAGGACAGTTAATTCACTCTCACCATCAAAATTGAATTGAGAAAAGTCATGAATGATTTCTGCAGGGATGGTAAAATCAAGTTGTTTAGAAAAACATCCTAGGATTATGATTTGGGAAATATCCTTTTAAGATAAGAGATACAAAACATACTCAATGGGCACAACTTATCATTTGGGCCTCCTTCTAGCCCGAAAATGTGACGATGCTAGATATTGCCAACATACAAGGGGTCTACCCAATGGAATTCCCAATTAAACCTCACATTGTTTGGAGTAGGAGCCCCATCCGGAGTATCAGACCATCCACGTTAATTGTAAGGTTTGTCTTGGTTTCAATGAATAGCATAAGAGATTATATACATAACCCTTGAACAAGCAAGTAAGTTGACATTGTGAAACACCAATTGTAATGTACAAAAGGAGACTTTCTCGAGGGGTAGAGACAAAAGTGAGCTTCTAGAAGGAATTAATAGTACTAACCTAAAAGAGACACACGAACAAAGAAAGATTCATTAGTTATCTAGCGAAATAGTTCACTTAGACACAATGATCATTAAACCACATACAACACACCTTCAACGAGATAAGTATCGAGGCCACCGAAATAGTTCAATTTCCTTAGTACATGTGAGCAAAACATATATAGAAAACAACAAAATAATAGTCCTAAGACATTCACAATACATGCATGGTAATGTGTTGACTCATCAAGCTTAAATTACAAGGTGAAAAATCCAAGTACACAGTTACAATGATGAGGCACTAGCTCCAATAGTGGAACATTAAGTCACTTCTTGCTTTTGCAAAGAATAATTTTCTCTCCTATGCCAAGTAGAGAAGCCAATACTAGCTCTCCAAAGCTTAAGCCTCCAAAATCCCTTCGCTTGAGTTATAAGGTTGATTTTATAGCAATGGGAATGACCTTTCATATCCCCATGGCTCTTGAATTACCCTCATGAATCTTGGACTTCTAATGTTTCCTTTGGAATTTTAAACAACTCTTGAACTTCTAATGACTTTTGGACTTCTCCTAAAGACATTTTTTCCATACATTACTAAGTGAATTTTCATATTCCACATATGACTCTTGGAGTTCCACACATTACATTTTGTCCTTTTCTTGAGAATACATCATTACATTCCACATGATGATGTGGCATGACACCTGGACACATATTGACCATTAGAATACACTTGTACAAGTCACAAGTCGACAATGATTACATGGACTTCATGATGAGGTGGTAATGCAAAGTTGTCATCCTTATTGCTTCATCTTGCATTCTTGATGACAGATTGGATTACTATACTTCATCTTCATGAAATATTTTATTTTTTTCTTCATTTTCACCCTCCAAAGGGTCTTTGATAAATATCAGAATCTACTGAGTCATCATCCAATGTCTTCTTTTGGTTTCAGCCCATGATCTGCTTCATGTCTCCACGATAACTTTCTTGTTCCTTCTTCTTTGTAGATATCTCTTCATGCTCTTCCTTGCTATTTTCTCTTTATTATCACCTTTTCATGCTTGGAAGTTACTCCTTCCAATTAAAATCAATCATGATGAGGCAAGTTCAATCTTAAAAGCATCTATTATAACACTACTTATCTCCTGGAATGATTTGCTCATCATAAGCCTATGAAAGAGTTAAAATAATCGGTCTCAATTAAGAGGGCACAATCAAACCCATCAGTGGCTTAGAAGTGATCCATTGTTAATTTTTACTGTGCCATGCACTATGAGGAAGAGCTCCCCTTGGTCCAGCACAGTGGGGGAAGCCAAAGGGACAAGGTGGAAAGCTTCATGCTTCATGATTGCATTATGTGCTCAAAAGAAAATAAAGGAAAGCTTAAAAGTGTAGTTTGACGAGTCAATGGTGAGGGGAGGCATCCTTTATCCTTCCCTATGATGTCGTGCACTCAAATAAAGGTAAAAAGGAAGGATTAGGGTGCACGAGCGCATTGGGAAGGAGGGAAGGTGAAAGGTTCATCCTTCATGACTGCTTTATGCACTCAAAGGGAAAGAAGACTTCAAGGAGAGCACAGTTTAACTGGTAAAAGGTAGGGAGGAGGCTTCCTTCAGCCTTCCTTACTATTCCATGCATTATAGAGGAATAATTTAAGCCAATGTTGGGCACATAGCGTATTGGGGAAGGGGGAAGGGTGAGGCTTCAACCTTCGGGAGTGTGTCATGCACTCAAAGGAAGAGGAGTCTTAAGAAAAAGCACATTTTTCTTCAACACAGGGTCATTACTACTTTTTAATGTGATTTTCATCCTAACCTAGCATGTTTTTAACCAACAAAGGGTTATTGACCATTTGGAGTGTGTTTTTCATTAAGGGAGGCCATAGGGATGAAGCCACTTTTCCTAGGATGGTTTTCACTACACTGGGAGGAAATGAAGATCATTACATTACATGTTTTTCCTCTGAAAAAATGGTGAAAGAGGTCCATGTTGCTAGCTAGGAGGTATTTATGTCTCATGTAAGGAAGATGTGACCAAAACTCAATGAAGTGAGTTAGTATGAGCAAGAAGGATCAAGAGACTTCCCTTTGGAGGATCATAATGTGCAACATATTTAGGGAAATATTGAGAGGGACTAGTTTCACAAATATTTGGGAGTAGGAATGAATCATTCATGCCTATGGATAGCTTAAGATCTGCACTTGATAAGATGGCTAAAGGCTTCACAACTTGCACTAGACTAAAGGACCAAGAAGGGTTCTAAATGGCTAAGTGTGGGATTGGCAGAGTAAAAGAGGAGAGTGCATCCGGACATGACTCAATCTTGGATCACACAAATGAAAACATAAATATAAGCCAAAAGAATACATATGATTCATGAGTTACAATCATGTCTCTAAACGACAACAAAGTGACACTTGCTTCTAAGTGCGACAGTTGAAACGACACATTACGACACTTAGAACACAAGTTACGACAATTGTGACTACTATGATCAAAAGGTGTGCTAAGTTATAGGAATGTGTCTAGCACATATTCTAATTATATGTAATACCATCTAATGTAGAAGAGTGCGCCATAACTAACGTTGGTGTTGTGCAAAGGTGTGATACATGCAGGAGTGAAAATCACAGAAGTGACACCCGCGGCATGAGGAAAACATAAGACGACACTTGCAAAATGCGAATGACCTTGAAAGAAACACATGCCAGAGTGAAGATAACATGAAAATTCCGCTTATCAAAGTAAAAACAATATCTGGGAATATGAAAACGACACTTGTGAAAGCGAAAATGCCTAAAAGACGACAGTTGAGGAAACTTGCCAAAATATAAGTACAAACACAACAAAGTGAGGAGGATTGTCAATAAAAGTGTGCATTAACTATTGACATGAGATGAGAATTGCATAGGAATCTTCCTAGTGGATGGTGTTATGCATGTTTAAGCTTACATAAAGGAAGTGTTCCCATGAAATCATCGAAGATTGAGCATGTTTGTGCAAGTGACTTGGCATTGTAAAACTAGGAAGAAGACTTGAACACTTTGCAATACATCAAAACATCATGGAGTAACCATAGAATGACAGATTGCAATATCCTTAGTAGTCTCCAAAATTAAAGTGTGAGAAAAATTTTGGAGGGTGTTGATTGCAACAACAACATGAATAAATTAGATTCCAAGGGTTTTAGCTTAAGCAATAATGATTTTCTACTGTAACATTCATTAGTTTTGTTATGAGATCTTTTGCGGTCGTTGAACCACATTATTGATTCCTTCTACTACCCATTATTTTTATTTGCACGAAACTTTGATTGGATGTGTTAAGGATGGATATATTTTCTCTATTCTTTATTTTGATAGTTATAATTGCCTTAACCCTTGTTGTATTGTAGATAATTTTTCAGCCTGTCCTCATTCTTAACCTTTAGCAAAAAATTATATTCAATCTTGACCACATAATGGAAAATGAGCCCCAATGAAGCAATGTCCAAAGCTCCAATTTTGTTTGCATGTACTTTTGTAGGTCTTTAGTATTTTATAATCAATTTCGAATTAGAATCTCAAACACTTAGTTTCTTGTGTGAGGTATGAAATGTATATGTTAACTCTAACATAATATGTTCTTTACCTTGGACAAGGTTTCCTATCTCATGGATTAGTCATCATAATTTCCATCATACTCCTTGACGGCATCAATTAAACCCCCCCATGGGATCATTTGTGGTACAATTCATAATCATCCCCATCATGTTTCACATAATAAATATCCTACCAATATTTAACATGGGGAAGGGAATTTAGGTGTACAAAATTAATATTCTTAGTGAGCAAAAATGTGTGAATAGAGAAATAACACTCTAACATATTCAACCATCTCTCCAAATGTGCTACCTCTATATTTCCTTTAAATAAACAAATAAAAAAATTAACTTGTACCTTGAAGGGTGTTATTCCTTTGGAAATGTCGTTTTTCAAAGTTTCATATACTACTGATGGGAAATGTTGAAGGATCTAGATGACATAATCCATCCTCTCATATGTTACTATCTCAAGGGATATATAAAGAAACATCTTGATAAGATATTGTGCTTTATCATCTTTATTTATGTTTATCATGTGATTTCACTTAGTTTGGTAAGGGAATTCTTCATTCAGCTCAATTAGATGAAGTTTGAGCTCCATATACTCTAAATTCATTTGGGACATGCATAAACGAATTAATATATAGCATATTTATTTTATGGCATTGATCTGAGTTTGGTTGAGAATGAAATGAAAGAACATGCAATATTGTAGAGAGAACACAAATACAATATTGAAAGTAGAGTATTACAATGAAAATCAACTTCTATGGTTGAATCAAATGGTTAAGAACATTACAATACACATTGAAATATAGAATGGTGATAGCTTGTCTCTGAGAAGAGGTGTGACTATTATGCTCATTCATAAAAATACCATAATAAGACGTTAAAACTACATTTTATAAGAATGTGAAATGAACCTAAGAATTTAAATTTCTAAACAAAAGAAACCTAATATTAGCCTGACTATGAATGAGCAGGAACATTACATTGGACAAGCATGAGTTGTCTAAAAAAAAGGGAAGTCTTTTCGAGATAACATATTTTTTGTAGTGTTATATTTTGGGTCCCTTTTACCTCATTGGATATAATTGTACAAAGATGATTTGTCTTCCCAATATTTAAGTGTAACTTCTCCCAAAAATGCATGGAAATCCTCCCAAAAAGAGTTGGGAAAAAATGAATTGAAAACTACCAATATTAAGATCTTTTTTTAGATAGTCAACTAGATCAAGCATATGTAATAGGTGCAGGACACCCTGTGTAGTTATCTAAAACCCATTATTTTGGGCATTATGCATTGATCTTATAAGAAGAGGGGAATTCTCTAAAATTTGATGTGAGGATAATGGGGATCAAGAAATTTGTAAAAGAAATCCCAAAAAGTATTAGGTATTAATTCAAAATCAAAAGCTTAATGTGTGTGTAACTATTACATATGATTTGTTCTAGAATTATTATAAGTGAATACATGAGCCTTTTGATAGTATAAAGATCACCAATAAAGCTACTAGAGAAAGAGTTAAGAGTTTTGGATACCATTATCTTAGGGTAAGTGTGTGCATTAAGGTCAAAATAAGATATGTATGTTAACATTAGATGATTTCACTTACAAATTGTTTGTATCTTATTTTATTGTATGTTAATATCAATTATGTTATGTTTATAAATGTTAAGAATTGATTTGTATTGAGAATATAGTGAAGCAACAACAAAGGAATAATTTAAGTTGTTTTGTAAGGAGGGTTATAAAGCCATGGTAGATTTTAGGTACAATCAAACCAATGATGTTTTAGTTAGAACCATCAATCATTAAGGTAAATTAGTCAACCTAATCCTTTTTGAGGTATTGTACTTTTTATAGGTAATCTAAGTCTACTAGAGTTTAATTAGTTGAATGGAGTTCAGTTTAGTTAATTGAATGGTGGGGTAATATGACTAGGAATGAACATTAACAAGTCTAGTCGAGAACAATAGGCTAGGACAACAGTAGATGAAATGGTCTAAGTCAAGTTGATGAGAAGATAATTTGGTGTTCAAGACGATAAGATAATGATCAATTTAATATTGGTTACCTTATTTAAAGTCAATGGGAAATCAGGCAACTGCAAAAAGTCGATAATTGACTCAAGCAGTCAAAGGGATTGAAGGGAGAATATAAGAGTGGTGAAGCTCAAAGGTTGGCTGGTTTTCCCAGTTAAGGGTTTCCAGGGTAAAATATTTGTGTGTTGTGTTAATATTTATAGTGTGTCATTGTATATTTTCTATTATTTAATTTCTCTCAAGTGCATTTAAGGGTTTATATGAATGGAGCTTATAGTCTAGTTTATATGTCTAATTGACTATATATTTGCAATTTTGGTATCTAAAGTGTAAATCAAGGGCCTTAAATAATTGTTAGTTGAAGGGGAAGATGATACAAATGATCAAGCTAAGACATACAAGTTTTCTAAGAGCGATAATGATAGCAGAAAAAATGAGCATGGTGAGGGTCATGTTAAGGATAACAATGAACTTGTTGATAATAAAGGGATTGGTAAGGGTATATATATGGGAAGGAGTCAAGGGATCCGATCGGGGCAGCTAAACCCTAGCTACCCTGACCTGGTTTGTGCCTCCTTTTTCTATTGCAACGATTTTCCTTGTAGGGGTTGGTTTTCCTTGATGCATCAGATGCGGATGAGGTCTACCATTGTTTCTTGATAGGAATTCTCTATTGCGTTATCATTTGGCCACTCTGGAGATTAAAGGGGGTGGCAGTCGTCTACTGCTCAATTCACACTTTGTACCTTTCCTACCACGTTTTTGGTTGTCACCATTTTGAGCAAGCTTCTTGGTCGGGCTCTGTTTCAAGTGATCTTTCTTAGTGGATCCTTGTATCTCTGTTGTCGATCTTTTTGGAGGTGTTATTGTCTCCTATGGTCGTTGTCTCAGTTCTTGCGAGGTTCTCAGCCGTTGGCTTACACTAGGCTTTGTGGCCTAGCTCTTCCTCTTGCAACCTGGTTTCTAGTCCCCTTTCTAAGCAACTTCCTATGGATTTTGGGAATGGGTCTCATGCTTAGATTTTTTTCTTCTTTTTTTTGCATTTCTATCTTGCCAGTTGGTCTGTGTGCCATATTTTCGCCCCCCATATGGGTTTCTCTCGGGTCTACGATCCCTTCATATTTTTTTATTTTATTTAGGGCTTATTCGGGCCTGCATGCCTTGGTTATTTATGGTTAGGCCTACATGCTCAAATATCGATGCTCTATGGTCTAAGGTTTTTGACATTACGGTTTTATTCCCTACACATGTTTGGTAGATATTAACTTTGCTTTTTGTCACATTTTTGCTCAAGATCGCATACACACATGGTGTGTCTACAAAATGTAATTTTTATTCCCCGTTTACATAATAAAAATTATGGTTTTTTTTTCTTAAAAAAGAAAATAAAAAAATTGATAAGTAATTTGGATACATATAATAAAAATTAATAAAACATTATATCTAAAATGTTAAATTTATACTTTGATAAACTTATTATTTTTGTTTCATTTAAAAATATTTCTTACTATAAATAAATTATTTATCAACAACCATTATTAACTTTTATTTAGTTTGATATCAATCCATTTATTTTAAATTTTTTAAATAATATTATTCCTAATAACTTACTTTACATTCCCACAAATATTATATATTATAACTTGAAACTTACTAAAATATGCCTATGCAGGAAAACAAATCAACTAGCCTTAAACCTTAGAGATCTAAACAATTTGAAGTGTATCCATATATGATAGTGAATTGTAGGTGAAAAAATGACTATGAGGTGATAATTGAGAACCTCATATTTTTTTAATGGAAAGGGATGACATTTTTGTTGTGTTTCATGATATGGTTTAATATTCATGTGTATTTTATTTGTTAATAGGCACAATTACATTATTCTGGTCATAAAAAATATGACGATTGTTTTAATTGTGAATTAATATAAAAATGTAATACATATTTGTATTTGTTTTATAAGTGGGGGTAATTTACCTGTAAGTTTAATTATTTTTACACGGAAGTTTATTTGTGTCAATTTGAGGGTTGTAGAAATAATATGGTCATGATCACTGATCATTGTTAGGGTGAATTTTATTTATTGGATTTTAAGAAAAATGATAAGGAATTATTTCCCAAATGAATTATAGATGTTTTAAATTTAGAATTTTTTTTTGTACATAGGGGATACATGGAGTGAGATCATTTTATTCGAAAAATTCAGAATGAAGATAGTAAGAATTCTTCATTATGAATGGTCTTGATGATGGATCTCCATAGGGATTTGAAACATTGACAAATATTGGTTATTACTGTGAATATTTTGAAGCTTAACTAAACAAAAAATGAACCACAAGTGTCTTAAATCCAGAATTATTTCCCTGTATGGAGGGGATACGTGGAGTGAGATCATTTTACTCAAAAAAATCGGAATGAAGATAGCAAAAAGTCTTCATTCAGAATGGTCCTGATGATGGATCCTCGTTGGGATTTGAAACGTTGACAAGTATTGGTTATTACTGTGGACACTCCAAAGCTTAACTCAACAAAAATTGAACCATAGATGTCTTAAATCCAGAATTATTTCCCTATACGGAGGGGATACATGGAGTGAGATCATTTTACTCGAAAAATTCAAAATGAAGATAGCAAGAAGTCTTCATTCAGAATGGTCTTGATGATGGATCTCCATTGGGATTTGAAACGTTGACAAATATGGGTTATTACTGTGGATACTCCGAAGCTTAACTCAACAAAAAATGAACCACAGATGTCTTAAATCCAGAATTATTTCCCTGTATAAAGGGGATACATGGAGTGATATCATTTTACTCAAAAAACTCATAATGAAGATAGCAAGAAGTCTTCATTCGGAATGGTCATGATGATGGATCCCCATTGGGATTTGAAACGTTGACAAATATTTATTATTATTGTGGATACTCTGAAGCTTAACTCAACAAATAAATGAACCACAGATGTCTTAATTCCAAAATTATTTGGTTTGTTTTAGAATTTCATTTTTATGTTAAAAAAGACTCGAGAGAAGCTTTCCTAAATTGCCATAGTTTTAATGAGTTAAGTTAGGGAGATTGGTGGTGTTACAGATGTTTTAAAGTTAAAATTTAATGTGGGCATACATAGGAAATTCTAAGAGAAAATGGTTTTTATCCTCCACTTTCTTAGTATTATAAAGATGGAAAAATCCTTTCTTTCTATAACATATTAGAAATTGTCCAACACCCTTCTTCACTATGGAGCTCGTGAGATGATCTTAGTTTGACAATGTCAGTGTTCTTATTTAAACTAACCATAATAGAAATATATTTTTGATCTTCTAGATTGGGGTTAATGACCTCTTTATAGTATCTTAATTTTCTCTTATCAATTATTTATTTGATACACTACAATTGCTCCTTAAATTTAGATGTAATAACATTTTTTATTGCATCAATATTTGCAAAGTCACTTTTTCTATTTTCTAATGGTTTAGCCAATACTTAACATCTTTATGTCAACCGCTTTTAAGTTGCAAGTCGCTTTGACTAAAGTTTTAAGCAACTTTAAAAAGCATTAACCTCATGTTGTCTTATGTTTGTACATTAAATACTTGGTCATAAAAATATTTTCAATTAAAAAAAAAAAAACTAACTTGCTTGAAAAGAATAAGAAAAACCATAATGTTTCTAATTTTAAGATTATTAATTATAAAACACTTCTAAATTTACTTAAAAAATTATAATATTTCAACCCAAACATTTGTATTTATTACCATTTTTATTTATATATTTTATATTTACGACCTATTTAAAATCTATAGATGGTATCTTTTCGTAGTGTTTTCAATAATTTTAAACAAGGCCGCATAGCTAGCGTTCCGTGCCACTTAGTTTAATAAAATATTTTAATGTCATGACGTGTTGTATGTACTCCAAACAATAATAAAATTGTAAAATGAGTTATATGAATATTTGTTTAACTTTTTTTTATTAATTTTTTTACTATAATTAAACATATATATATATATAATTGACATTGAAGAGAATGATAACAAGTTAATAATTATTTATTTAATATTGAATGATGGTATTTTTTTAGGAGTCGTCTACAGAGGCGGAGGAATTATTTAGATGGCCAAAAGTGGTCAGAATCCAGGGAAAAAAAATTCAAAAAATCTTGTAGAGGCGGTGTTTGAATCATGTTTTTGATGGTGGAAATGGATTAACGTCATCAAAAACTTCTAGGGCACCTAAGATTATGAAGTTTGACAACTTTTACTTGGATTTACAAAAATTCCTACCATATTTTTTTTAAATATGGTCGGAATTTACATAACTTTCAGGGCAAAAAATCATAATTCTTAGACTGCGGCATTTTTTTATATAATGCTCATATTATTTTTACATATTTTTTTCAAATTTATATTTTTTAAATTATTTTCTTTTCAATTACAAAATAAAACCGATAAAAGTTGTCATTTCAATACTTTACGCCAATGAAAAAATGGGATTTTTGAATTTAACTACAAACCATTTGTGTTTATGGTGCATAGTAATTAATATATAATGTTATTTTCCAAATGTCTGATCAACGGAAATATCACCTCGCCAAGATGGATGTTATTTCTATTCCCAAGCGACACAGAGGTTGGGGACTTAAGGACTTAAGGTTATTCGGTCGTGCTCTCCTATGTCGATCCTTATGGAGAGGTATATATGGCGATGGTCCATGGAGCAATATTATCTAGTTGAAATACATGAAAGGGAAAAGTCTGGAATTCTGGTACAGAATGGGGTCGATTGGGACTAAATAGGGATCTTCTATATGGCTCAGTCTTCGGAAGATAGAGCAATATTTCTTGAAGCACCTGAAATGGAGGATATACACTGGTAATAGGATTTTAATTAGCATCGATCCTATTATGTGTGGTCACTACGATATACTTATCCCCGAAAATTTGATATCCTTCCTTCATCGGAGTGGTATCTTCACATGGGATAAGCTCATTCTATCTTGGCAAGGATCTACTCCCATCTGGAAGGATGCAAAAGCACTCTATTTTTCGGATGAACTGGGCGTCATTTGGAAATCTATCACAAAATTCTTTTGTTTACACAGGCTTCGACGTAACGGGATTACGGATCACCTTATATGGGCAGTGTCGAATGCCCTGCCGCCTGCGCGGGTCCGAGACATATACTCAGACATGATCCTCTCCAAGATCTCTCCTTCACGTGATATATTTCCAGTGGCCTTCTGGAAGGCAGGATGTCCCCTGAAATTTATCTACTTTGTGTGTTTGGTTTTCTACAATAAGAACCTGACATGGGACAATTTAAGAAAAATATGTTGGCACGGTCCTAGCAGGTGTTCGATGTGCGAAGCTGATGAGGAATCAAACTTCCACATGTTTTTTCAATGCCCCTCTATCCGACAAATCTGGTATGATCTGGCTTTTATTTATGGTTTCCCTCACATTGTTTTTTACTCTTCCCATGCAGCTTTCACTTGGTGGAGCAGACAAAGAACTCCTCGGCGATATCTCATCTTAATCTTTCTTTGGTGCTCCTGGAAATGGCGGAATTCCAAGATTTTCAACGACTCAAAGGTGCCACTTATGTCCATCCTGGATAACACCGTTGCCATATGGACCTCGGTCTATGGAAACATGGATAATTGAATATGTCTGTCATATTCAGATCAATTTATATATGACTGTCGGTTTTCGTGATCCCATATATGTTGATGTTCCAGCTTCTCTACACATATGCTATTTTTGTATTTCTATACACAATGTCATGCCAACATGTTTTTGTATGTTTTTGTCTAATGATACTGATATCTATATAGGGCAAATACAGATGCATCTGTGCCCATGGCCAGCTGATCGGCAGATTATTATCTGTACAAATTAAAGTTTTTATATTGACTTAATATAAAATATTGCTTGTTTTTTTCTCCTGAAAAAAAAATAAATAAATTAAAAAAATAATAAATAATAAATAATTAATTAAATAAAAATAAATAAATAAAAAATCTAATAAATAATGTTAGATGTGGTGTGGAAATGCAAGGTGTCCTCCTCGACCTTCCCCACCATTAAAGTGTGACATATTCAACTTCTTTGAAATATTATTTTTTTATACATAGACTTTATAAGTACCAAATCTACTCCCCACTGTGATAATTTTTTAATATTTTATTCTCATATTACGTATGAATATTTTAATCTCTTAGAGTTTCATATTATTTTGTTTTGTTTTATTTTAGAGATTTTGTTTATTTATCATTTTGTTTTATTTATTTTATTTTATTTTTTAAGTTAGTTTTGAAATTTTTAAAAAGATTTTATGAAGTTTATTAAAGTTTTGAAAAAATAAACATTAAACATAATATTTTGAAAAAAAATAAAAAATTTTAAAAACGTAAATAATTAAGCAAAGTTTTTTGGTAGAAATCACATAAGAGAAATTTTTGGCCTACACGTTTCGAATCAACAACTGTGGTTCATCATTTGGGCCTAATGATGAACCACACTTGTTGGTTTGAAACGTGTCAGCGAAAATTTTCTCTTATGTGATTTCTACCGAAATACTTTGCTTAATTTATTATAGATCACAGATCTCTAAATACAGAATGTAAATTATTGGTTTTTTAATTGGTTGGTGACTATTTTTATGTGATTTTAAATTGAATTATGAAATATAAAAATTATATTAAAAAAAATCTATTGGCCAAGTGTCATAATGTTGCACAACAGAATTCCATGTAGATAAATGACCCTTTTCACAATCATTTTTCTGATTAATCTTAACCAAAATCCAACATAAATTTTGAAAAACATTAGTTTAAGTTGTTTAATTTGTAGGATTCAAGTGCCACAGGGATTTTTTAGGGTGTTGAATCCATTTATGCATTCAAAAATGTATTTTAAACAATAAAAAATTACGTTCTTGTTTGAAATTGTATCGCAGATTCTGGTGAAAAGGCTATTTCGTCTATAAGTTAGACTACGCCATTTCAAAAATAGGTTAAAACTCTCACATAGTAAAATGTTACAAAATATAAATTTCTATATTTTATAATTTTAATAGAATCCATTCATTGCTCTATTGATTTAGAGATAATAAATTTAAAAGTGTTTTAATACTAATTTCTCTTATATATATAATCTATTCTATATATATATATATATAATATATATATATATATATATATTATATATTATATAATATATATATATTATATTGCTATCAATAACCTCTGTTGTCGAACTAGAAAAATAGGAAGGCAAAAAACAAATGAGTGAAACTGGCAGTCCCCATGTGAGGAGACCCTGAGGCTGCCCATAACGCTGGCTCAATTCACTGAATTCATAAATCAATCAATACAAGTCTTATACAAGGGCGTTTACTTAGGGAGATGAAACAACCTGCTAGAAAATAGGAACTAATTCCTAATTGCAAACAAAATCATAACTATTATGGTTTTTCCATTATTTTCTAATTCCCTCCCTTAATGGATAAATGATCAATTTCCAAACCTAGCATCTCCCTAAACAATTCAAATTTCACCTTTCCAAGGGGCTTTCTGAAAATGTCAGCAACATTTTCACAAGTATTACAATATTCAATAAAAATTTCCTTAGGTTGTATCTTCTATCTAATAAAATGAAACTAGGCATCAACATGCTTTGTCCTTGCATGAAAGATTTGATTATTTGTCAACTTGATTGAGCTTTGGTTGTCACACTGGATCATTGTAGTCTGCTTTTGTTTTTCTCCAACATCTTGAAGAACTCGCCTCAACCAAACAACTTCACAAGTTGTTGCACGCAAAGCTTTATACTTTGCCTCTGTAGATGACAAAGATACAGTAGACTACTTCTTGTTGTCCATGGAACAATCTCGGATCCAATATTGAATGCATAACCTGTTGTAGATCTTCTATCATCTGGATTACCAACCCAATCTGAATCTGAGTAACCTGCCAGCTCAACATCAAATGAATCAGTATATTTAAGACAAAAATCAGGTGTTCCTTTAAGATACCTGAGCACTCCTTTTGTTGCTCTCCAATGGCTTTCTATAGGTATCCTATAAATTGACTTAACACACTAACATGATATGCTAAATTAGGTCTGGTTGTAGTAAGATAATTCAAGCATCCCACCAATTGTCTATACAATGTCCCATCTACCTCCTTTGAGCCATCATCAAAATGCAATTTCACATTCTACTGCATTTTAACAAAAATAGCTTTGCATTGATCCATATTAAACCTTTTAAGTACTTGTTTGACATACTTACCTTGAGTAACATAAGCTAGGATGGCATCTCTCTGCACTTCAAGACCTAGACAGTAATGTAATTCACCAAGATATTTCATCTCAAATACTTGTGACATTTGCACCTTAATTTCATCAATTATTTTGACTGAATTTCCTGTAATAATTAAGTCATCAACATACAAAGAAATCAGTACTATATGCCCCTTTGTATCAAACTTGGTATATAGATTTGGATTGCTTTGACTCTCATAAAACCCTGCTGAAGAAAGAAAGAATCTATCTTTTCTTACCATGACCTAGGTGCCTGCTTTAGCCCATACAAAGCTTTGTTTAATCTACAAACTAAATGTTCCTACTCTTTTTTCACAAACCCTTCAGGTTCTGTCAGATACACCTCCTCCATTAAATCACCATTCAGGAAAGCAGACTTTACATCTAATTGGTGTAAATTCCAGTGGTACCTTGTAGCTAATGCAATTAACAATCTAATAGTGTTCAATTTAGCTACAGGTGGAAAAAAAATTGCATAATCAATGCCCTCCTTTTGTAAGTACCCTTTTGCCACCAATCTAGTTTTATATTTATCAATACTACCATCTACTTTAAACTTGGGTTTGTACAGCCATTTACATCCTATGGGCTCTTTTCCTTCAAGTAGTTCATTCAATTCCCATGTTTTATTTTTAATTATAGATTCATATTCTTCCTCTATTGCTTTTCTCCACTCTTCATGTTCATTAGCTTCATTAAAACTCATGGGTTCTATGACATTCAAAACACTAGCGATGAGAGCATGGTCCTCATACCTTTCAGGTAGTCGAATCTGCCAAGTGGATTTCCTTTGTGCTTCATTGTTTTCACATCTATTCTCTGAAATTAATTCTCCACTTCTTATTGGGCTCTCATTGTTGGTGATGTCCACATCGGTGGATTATTCCTCAAGCTTTTGCTGCTCACTATCTTCTTCTTTTGCTTTGACTTTATTATCTTCAACTTCGGGAAGAATGTGCCATCTTTCATAGTTGTTATCCTTGTTGCCTTCATCTTCATGTTCATGGAAAATTACATCTCTACTCGCAAATACTCTATGAGTAGATGGATCAAACATTTTATATGATTTAAATTCTGAACAATATCCTACAAAAATGCATTTAATGGCTTTAGCATCAAGCTTCTTTCTATTCTCCTTCGGAATATGTGCAAAGGCATTACACCCAAATATCCTCAAACGATGAACTGTTGGTTTAAAACCATACAAGGCTTCAAATGGGGTCTTGAAATCAAGACATCTTTTTGCACATCTATTCTTTAAATAAACAACAGTACTAATGGATTCCGCCCAAAAATCATTTGAGAGGTTCTTACCTTTGATCATACTTCGTGCACACTCCACCAATGTCATGTTTTTCCTTTTTGCAACACTGTTCTGTTGTGGAGTGTAAGGTACTATGTATTGCTGCACTATTCCATGATCCTTGCAATACTTGACGAAGTTCCCCTTGATTTGAACAGAGGATCTTTATAAACTTCCATGTATGCTTCTCTGTCATGTTTGTGAATTCTTTGAAATACTAAAAAACATCACTCTTTTTCCTAAGGAAGTACACCCATTTGCACCTTGTGCAATCATCAATAAACAACAGAAAATAATAGGCTCCTCCTAAGGATCTGGTCTGCATGGGTCCACAAACATCAGAATGCACAAGTTCTAATACATCTCTTCTTCTCCTATCATAATTAGAGGGGAGTTCATCTCTGTGAATTTTACCTAATGCACAACGTTCACAAGCAGCATATTCATTCTTTAACATAGGGAGACCTTCAACCATACTTGGTTTCTACAGCAACAATAAATCATGATAATTAATGTGACCAATCCTATGATGCCAAAGAATTTCTATTGACATAATTATACAAATCAGTGCTTGATGACTTTTGTTGGTAACATCAAGCTTGTACAAACCTCCAACTCTGACTCATGAAGCAACAGGTTTTTAGTGATCTAGCAAATCATTCACTATGTAATGTGTTTTTAAGAATTCAACCTTCAGGTTCTGATTTGTAATTGTAGAAACAAAGTCTTCAAGTTTTTCTTAATCTTGGGTACATACATAACATTACAAATGTGTTTGACATTTCCATCTGAAAATGTTACAAGAATATCCCAATATCCCTTAATCTGATATGGGCAATCGTCTCCAAGATAAATATTAGCTCATGTTGCATGTCATATGAATCGAAGCTCCAGATTCCAGAAACCATGTATTAACATCATCCATTTCAGCAAACAATGCAGCATTAGACACAAATAGCTTGAGATTTTTTAGATCAGAATTCATGGCTTCTCCTGCAAAACTTCCTGATTGTCTTATATGTTTATGCCTAGATTCATCATTTTTCTTCTTAAAACAATCTCTGGCCAGATGTCCATTTCTACCACAGTAAAAGCGATTTATTCCAGGTGACATACCTTGATTTGGTTTCAGAAGTGGCCTTTTCTAAGATGAGCTTCCACTTTTGTTTGCTCCTCCTTATTTCGCTTTGAAGAATTTCTTCTTCGCCACAAGTGTCAAATATGGATTTTGAGGCTTCAATTTCTTGCGCCTCTCTTATTCTTGCAATAGTATGTCTATCAATTCCTCAAAGTTTGGTGTTTTCTCCTTTGCTACAAGACCTGTAATAAAAATATTGTAGTCCTCTGCCATTCCATTTAAAGTGATTGTCACAAGATCAGTAGTGGGTATTGATTCTCCTATATCTCCCAACTTATCTTTCAAATCTTTAATTTTGGAAATAAAGGCACTAATAGATTCATTCTCTTCCATCTTAATATACAGGAGCTTACTCTTCAAAAACAGGACTCGATTTGTGTTCTTAGATTCATACAGCTCATTCAATGCATTCCAGGTCGTATTGGAGGTCTGACAATCACGAATATAAGGGATTACATTATCTTTAATAGACATCCTTAATAATACCTTTGCTTTGTTCTCCCACTTTTGCCAATCCTGAATTGATGCAGTTGTCAAGCCTGCAGCAAGTTTTGCTTCTTCTCCCTTCGTGATGGCCCAAGCAACATAACCTTCCAACAATATTTGTAACTTGAATTTCCAATTGATATAATTTGTACCATCCAATTTATTTGTTTAGTTCATATCTCTGCCAATAGATTTTCCATTTCTCCCTATACTTTTTAAAAGCACTTCCACGTTGAGGTAAATTTAAATGGAGGCTTTTTAAAAGCACTTCCACAACGTTGAGGTAAATTTAAATGGAGGCTAAAAGAAATATGAAGATTCAACCACTCAAAAAAAATTAAAACCCTTTGTTTAAAATATATAAGAGCCCTTTTTTTCCTTAAAAATATCAAAACCCCTCATTACAAAAGAATAATACAAACTTTGGTGCTCTCCCATCTTAAAAAAAATTGTGAAAGTGCCTTTTTGTCTTTGGAATAATAAAATGGACTTTGAAAACCTTTAAACAAACGAGGTACCTTGGGCCACTTTCCAATGGAAGGGCCCATTGGCGGGTGCTACTCTTGACACTCACGTTCTCATTCTCTTTTGATGGGTGCTTCAACAAAACTAATCCTTTGACCAATGCAACGCATTCTTCGACAGAACTAAGCAGCATTGCAATCACAGATTCGACAGTTTTCTTATAGCAGTGTATGGTCCTACGTTGATATCGCTAACTTTGCCTCACCCACCATGTATCTTCACATAACTCATCCAGAAAATTCCAGACACTGCAACCATACATGGCAGAGGCACCACAATCTTGACTGCCTCACTATCAGTTTCTTATAGCAGTGTATGGTCCTACGGTGATATCGCTGACTTTGCCTCACCATGTATCTTCACATAACTTATCCAGAAAATTCCAGACACTGCAACCATACATGGCAGAGGCACCACAATCTTGACTGTCTCACTATCAAGATTGCTATCTCACGGACGTTCTGGATTCTAATCCACCGATTGCTATCTCGTCAGTGCCCACAATCTCTACTTTTGTTTCAATCTTGACTGTTATTTCTTTCACATTCTCGTCACATGCAGGAATAGTTGGTGCCCATGCGAATCGTTTCAAGAAAATAGGGTGGTTGTGATCAGCCTTCGTCAATGATCAGTAGGAGAATTCGAATATTACTTCGAATTTCTAAAAAGTGCAACAACTGCTCTCACGTCTTCCACAACATCCAACAAACAATCACACCTCCAACACGCAGACTCCACGAGATTTACACCAGGCACAGCTCCAACAGCTGCAATCCACCGTCGGTTGGTATAAGTGGATCAATGAGAAATTTGCTCCACACAGCGTCAACTTCCAGATGCACCTCCTCACAACATACCAGTTCAGATCCTGCTCTGATACCAATCAGAAAAATAACAAGGAAAAAAACAAATGAGTAAAACTTGCACTCGCCTGGCGAGGAGACCCTGATGCTGTCCATAGCCTGGCTCAATTTATTGAATTCACAAATCAATCCATACAAATCATATGAAATAATCTGCTAGAAAATAAGAACTAATCCCTAATTATTACCAACAAAATCATAATTATTATGGTTTTTTCATTATTTTCTAAATTTCAATTACTATTTAGATGGTCAATTAACTTGTTTAAATACTAAAATAATAATTTCTCAACTCATAACTTTGATTTTTTTTTTTTTGCCATAACTGTCATAAAGCTAAAAGAAAATCTTATTTAGTTTACACATACATATAGCCTATCTTTTCTCTAACCACTTAAGAACATGTATTCCCCATGATCTCTAAACCTCTTCTGCATGGTGCTCACTGCTTGATGGTCTTTCTTATTTTTTATCAAACATGCACTACCAATATAACAAAATTCATGATTATAATATTATAGGTTTATTAAACCATATCTAATAATGAGTTCCCTACTTAATCATATTATTTAGTTTATAAGAAAATTTCATATATATATATATATAGTAGGGTGATGGATTATATATATTGATGTTATTATTTTCTAATTGTTTTTATTAAACAATATAACGATTGTGGGTTTAAATTAAAAAATGTTTCGACAGGATATTAAGATTATTAATTTTTGGTATATAATTTTAATTTTATGGTTTAGATAATTATATAAAATTAAGTTTTATAATCTTTTATTTATTATTATTATTATCTATTTTTTATTATATTTTATTTTTAAGGTCACGGCCAAGCAAAATACCAAATTTGTGTATGAAATCTTTTTGTTTGACTGCTAAGTTTACGAAGGCATACGGGTAGTTGAATGTACTCATAGTGTTATAGAGGCAACTACAAGGATTGATCCTGGGTCTCCCATAGATTAAGACTAGCAGTTACTGCTTCACCATGTGTTTAAAAAAAAAAAAAAAAATTCTACAAAGGCATACATACTCTACTCCCCCTTTTTGTTTGATTGCTAAATTTACGAAGGCATACGGGTAGTTGGATGTACTCATGGTGTTATAGAGGCAGCTACAAGGATTGATCTTGGGTCTCCCATAGATTAAGACTAGAATGTACTCATTGTGTTATAGAGGCAGCTACAAGGATTGATCCTGGGTCTCCCATAGATTAAGACTAGCAGTTACTGCTTCACCATGTGTTAAAAAAAAAAAAAAAATCTACAAAGGCATACATACTCTACTCCCCCTTTTTGTTTGATTGCTAAATTTACGAAGGCATATGGGTAGTTGGATGTACTCATGGTGTTATAGAGGCAGCTAGAAGGATTGATCCTGGGTCTCCCATAGATTAAGACTAGAATGTACTCATGGTGTTATAGAGGCAGCTACAAGGATTGATCATGGGTCTCCCATAGATTAAGACTAGTAGTTACTGCTTCACCATGTGTTAAAAAAAAAAAAAAAAATCTACAAAGGCATACATACTCTACTCCCCCTTTTTGTTTGATTGCTAAACTTACGAAGGCATACGGATAGTTGGATGTACTCATGGTGTTATAGAGGCAGCTACAAGGATTGATCCTGGGTCTCCCATAGATTAAGACGACTAGTAGTTACCGCTTCACCATGTGTTAAAAAAAAATAATAATAATAAATAAAATAAAATCTACGAAGGTATACATACTCTACCCCCTCTAGTTTTGAACGTGTGACCTCTTAGGAGGAAACACATGCTCTTAACCATTAGGTCCACTCAAGCCATAAAATTTCATAATTTATTGTCTATATTTGAATTTAATTGTTTGTGGTAATTTAGTTTTTCATCATTGAATTTCAAATATTAATAATTTTTCAAAGTTGTTTTCTAATAAGTTAATCATGCCAAAAACAAACATTAATGACTCATTTTCCATGTCTTTATAAGCCATACATAGACTCTATTTTGCCTCATGAGATTTCCTTATATATCTATGCATTTCAAAATTTTCAATATCAATATCTAACCCATAATAAGCCCCATATAGCTCTACCTTTTCGATTCATTACCTTCAACATCCAATTGCATGAAAAGCCCATTTGTTTTAAAATATTCCTTCATGACCATATGCAATATCTGTATGCATTATTAACTTGCCTCAAGTTTTCTTCCAATGACAAAAACATAAAGCATGATTGATATGAGATTAAGGAGTTTTATGAAAAAAAGAAAACAACATCATCCCAATTTTAATGATGAACACGACCATATTGAACATGCACATAATTCAACATAGAATTGCTATTACATGTGACAATTGAATGAATGAGAACCCTTTATGCATCACTTTTAATGCTTCGTTGTGGATAAATATCAAAATCTATAATTAAGTGAAATTAAGTAAACCCCCAATCTATATCGACTCTAAAGAGCTCTCCTTGAGCCATACATGGAGTTGTCTCATTAAATTTCATTCTTACATGGACAAACATAACATAAAAAAATAATATAAACATGAGGTAATATGATTTTTTCATAAACAAGTTTTATTGTTTGAGCTAATGAAAATAATATCTTCACAACTTTAACTTCACTTATTCCTAACTAGTGGATTTGTTTGACAAAGAAGTTATTAAAACAAAGATAAACCACTACACAAACTCAATAATATAGTGTCATTAATATCTGGCGATTATGACTTATAAATGGTTGCTCTAAAGCCATTGTAGTTAATTTTTCATAATCAAAGTAATATATTTTATTTAAGCCACACATGTTTTTTTTAAAGAGAGGATAGCAACTACTAAAAATTGCTAAGCTTTATGGCCATTGTTAAATTGAAGCCTTAATACTAACTACTCTACCTTGAATGATCTGGATTGGATCATTATATTGTTTTTTATCCATCTCGATGCATTCAGAGTGGAAAAAGCGGAGGAATCAGCTCATGGGACCATTTTTACTAGTGGGACACAGTTTGGCGAAACGGGGCTTGAAACCTTCCGAGAGCATTTTGAGGCATCAAATGACATTTTTTGGGGGTAAAACTTTGTTTCACAAGTGTTGCACTCAGAGTCCATATGTAAAAGTTAATGTCACTCAGAAGTTGGCCTTCCTATTTTCACACCTATAGTTCTGGAGGATGTCATGTAAGCCCCCATTATTCATGGAAAAGGGGCTAGCCATGTGATTTTGATGTAAAATACTCTAGAATAGTATATATTATAACTCTAGTTAAGAATTGTTATAGTCAAAATTAACCACGAGTAGGCTATCAGGTTATGTTATAACTGGGCCACTAGGAGGAAAAGGCATTCCATTCTTTCGAGAGCATTTTATTCCATAGTTGAGAAAAGATAGTCAAGAGAAATAGGAGGTAGAGCACACAAAGAGGATATGTGCATTGTATCATCCCACGGGCCACAAACATTACTTCTTAGTACCTGCAGCCATATTTTCCAAATAGAGAAAGAGAGGGAAGTGGCCTCACCTTCCAGCTAGGTTTTCTCCCGAAAGGGTTTCCCAGAGCATATTTTGTTTCTTATGTGTCTGTGTGAGCTTATTTTTTTGTTCTCTATTTTTCTCATAATTTCCATTCGCATGCATGCACTAATTATAGTTAAATCTACAAATCTTTAAGTTTAAATAAACAGTCATATTGTAGAATTTTCACTTTTCTAATATAATATTGTCAGACCTATTGTGATGAACTGTCCAGTGGAATATCCATGGAAGTTTACGGATCGTCAAAGAAAATGTAAAATATTTCAAAAATGGGATAAGTTTTATTCTTTCTATCCAATCAAGGATACATACAAGATGAAAATGGTCTCATATTTTGTAACTATTCCAGGGCTCTCCTCATCACATTCTATGAAAAGAAGACATCGAATATTGATAATAAATAATATTGAGTGATCTATAAACCACCTTAGATATTGCAATGGTTGATTTAAAAAAACATAAACACAAACTACAATGAAATGATTATGAAATATGCTAGTGTATTTTTCTATTTTTAGTGCTTTAAACATTAACATAAAGCACGCCAATAGATTATTTGATTATTGTGACATTAAATAGAAATGTAATAGAAAAGACACAAAATAGATTACAAATATGTCCAAACTTACTATGAAACAATGAGATGATATGATCTTCTACAATCCTCTATAATGCACTTCTATCTCTTTTTTATTTTAGTATATCATCCACATAGCTACTTATACTATGTTACATAAACACAAACTAGAATGAAATGATTATGAAATATGCAACTTTATTTTTCTATTTTTAGTGCTTTAAACATGAACATAAAGCACATAAATAGAGTATTTAATTATTATGACATTAGATAAAAATGTAATAGAAATACACAAAAATAGATTACAAATATGTCCAAACTTACTATTAAACAATGAGATGATATGGTCTTCTACAATCCTCTATGATGTGCTTCTATCTCTTTGTTATGTTAGTATATCCTCCACATAGCTACTTATGTTATGTTACAATTGGTAATCAATGAAGACTTTACCCTTTTCCATCTTTTTGCTAGGATTTTTCATAGCTAGAATTAAGGTAAGGTTTAGGGTTTTGAATCTCGCTTAGAACCTCCATGATATCTCTAGAAGTTTATAGTAAATTCACATACATTACTAACCCCCCAAATTTGAATTTTGGTGGGTTGGTATTGTTTTTTTTTGTAAGTTCAAATTCTTTTATTAATCAGAAAAGCGTATATGTTTCATATACATATATGAACTTTCTCACTTTACCTTGGCTTACCCATCTCAAAACCAAATCGATGAGGTACTTGAGAGCTTTATGCCAAAGTTTAAAATTTTCTCGAAGCCTCTACTGGATAGATAGCATAAATACAAAACTTTGGCCTAACAACCAAGTACAAAACTTCTAAAACATGTAAAAATATATCATTAAAGAGAAAAACATGATGATACATCATAACTAATAGCATGCATGCATAGGGAGGTCATTAAGAGATTCTAATGGTTGTTGGTTTTCCTAGGTTGCCTGTGGGAGTTGGCCCTTTGCCATAGAAAATTGGAGCCTCCAAACGCTCCATGCGCTCATCCATATCCTAAACTGTAATTCATCTGTGTGGAGTAGTTCATCCTGGGTGTCATTTTGTTTGAACAATAGGTGCTTGACATGCCAAAAGGGGTCGATGGTGTGTAGATATTGATTTTATCTTCCATGTTAGTTGCCAAGATTGGGTACCCAATCTGAAACTGTAGCCAGGACCTTAGAATACAAATATTTTTCCTTGTTTTGTATTATTTTGTGTTCAATATCCTAGATTTCCAGTTGGATATCTAGTGGAGCTTGTTGGTAATAATTTTGGCTAAGGAGTGATCCCTAGAGTGATCTCAGGTGCCACTATAGTCTCCCCTACCATCGGTGCCCCCCCTAGAGCAATCTCATTGTAGCATAGTGCTACATGCCTTCTAGATAGTATACTAAGCATTTTGATTCTATGAAGGGTGGGGATACCCAGAGGCCAAAATAAAGCTTGTAACCATGCTAGAGGGACAAACACCTTTGATGACAATGCCCAGGAGTCCCCTTATGAACCGAGCAGTCTCCAAACTGAAAGAAGCATCAATAACATCTTTACAGATCACATAAATAAAGGGAGAACTCTTACTTTCATAAACCATTACTCTAGAATCATTCAATTTCTTACACTTGTAGGAAGGAGGAATCAGGCCATGAGGGAATGGTCCTTCCTCCAAAAAATCATGAGCTACAAGAAAGGAAAGTTCCTAAACCCATAGAATAACTCAAAGCTCAATTTCTGCAAGAAGATTCCAACAATTAGTGGAATGAGGTTGTAGTAATAACTGTAATGACATTCATGTACTCGCACCCATCCTGCTATGCTTCTTGAGGTGTTCAATACTGTCAATAACCTACTCCATTGTGTGCATCAATTTTATTCTGCATTTACTCATATCCAAGACGTAATGACTCCTCCACCTTGCTCCCACTACACAAAAATTCATATTGGAGGGAAACAACCACGTCACATCCTTCATTTGTGCAAGGGGGTGAGGGGTTGCCCCCTCCCCTTGCCTCGCGCCCATCTCTTGTCATGCCATACATGGGGGTTGGGAGGGAGTAAGTTAATATTGTTGGGCTCATTAAAATGGAGGGAATATTTAGATAAACATGTGATGTTTTTCTCATTAGTATGATACACATAAATACATTATCGTATGACCCTTGGTTTCATTTTCCAAGAGGTCTCTTGGACTCCCAAATCCTATTCACCTTCATCTATGAATATGCGTATTCTTCTTTAAGAGACTATCATATTCCATAAGGATTACATTTCCAACATTCCTCCTCCTTAATTCAAAGGGATATATGTGGGTCCAAGAAGAGAGTTGAAATCCAAAAGTGGATGGGAATCAATGGCTGCATGCGGCCTTTGAATCTAATAGTTCAAGGAAGACCACAAGCCAAATGGGTATCAGAATCCAGATTCTTCTACTAAATGGTAGTTTAAGGCTAATCACCAACTTTGGAACTGTTAGAAAATGTATCTAGGTTAGGTCTTCATAATGATCCTTGTACTGATATCATTGTATATTTTATGTAAAAAAAAAAAAAAAAAAATGCTTCTAGGATTTCTTGAATCAAAGAGTCAAAGTCCTATTTGGACATATTGTAAAGAAAAAGGAAAAAGAATCTTTAAATATGTAATTTGGGTCAAAAACCCCTCTAGATTCCAAGTTATCCCTGCCCCAGAAGACATGTCTATTCACACCCCTATGCAAAGTATAAATAGAGGATGATTTGAACTTATTTATACACAGACAATTTGCTTGATTGGTTTTTAAATTTTGTAGAATAAGAAGGGTCGAAGTCTGAGATTGAAGAAGAGTTTCTCTTGAAGTTTGATTTGTGGCAGTTTTACCATATCACATCTCTTGTTGAATATTTGTTGTTGGTCTCTTGTTGTTGATGGATTCACTATGAAGAAGGAGGGTTTGACATGGCATATACAGGGTTGGAGTTTGTTTATAGTCATGGGTCTTGGACTTATCACTTTGATATGATTCTATAAGGATAATTTTCTGGGTTTTCCCCTTGGGGGGGTTTACCTTGGCTTGGAGAGTATATCTTGTGTTCGTTGTTTTCTTGTGATATTCATGTTCATATTTTGGTACTTATTTGATGAAAGAAACATAATAAATATTAATAATAAGCCAACAAAATTTCACAAGAAATTATCAAAGAAAGAGAAATTTAATTTAATATGCAAGCCTCCTAATTTCTCAATGTGGTATCAGAGATAAGGTTTGAAAAATGAGGTTTGAATATCACTTTTTGTTGGAATTTAGATCAAAGATTCATAGCCTCATATACCCTTTTAAGTCTTCGCAGTATATCTATGTGACCTTTATTGGATGAATTTCTGATCTTGTAGCCTTTCTCTCGGTGAACTAGACTAAATTTTGGGTATCGAATTGGTATTCTCTAAGGCTCATGTTTGTTTGACAGTGATATTTTCTAAAGCTCGCAATCTATTACAGTGATCTAAATACATTTCTCTGTGGGTTACATATCTCTTTGTCTAAAATATTCAGTGGCTAGATTCATAATTTGTCGCTCGTATATATTCTCATAGGCTCGCTCTTTTTTACACTCTATGTGGCCCATATGTATTGCCTTGCACTATTTATGTGGATCATATTTCTGAAAGAAATGGATCGCACCATAATTTTGATGCATTTTTTGTGGCTTATGTAACTTGGATTGCACATTACCATGATTCTAAGGCAATATTTTATGTAGCTCACTTGCTCCATCTTCGTGGAAGCGATATGAATTTATGATCACATTTATATCTAGCTCATTACAGTGGCTTGTTACAATTGGTCACTGCATTCATGGTTATTACTGTGATCGCATGCTCAAAGTCCATAAATTTGTGGTTCTTGCTCACATCACTCTCTGGTTCATTGGCATACATTGTGGTATATAACATTGATCCTATAGGAGATATCACACTCTAATCATTAGACAATGAACTTTATAAAAAGTGAGCCTATGACAGTAAAGAACGTCTTTGTGATGACTCATATACAATGGCACACTTACCATAGCTACAAAATGGCTCAATACACCTTTTATGATGACTCGCACTACATATAGAGGCTCGCATATCTACATTAATACATAACTTTGCTTTCTTATGCTTTGTGGCATGGTGACATTCACATGGTGAATCACTATGTTTAGTGACATCTCCACAGTGGCAATAATATCTCTATAAAGTGGTTTTCTCTTGTATATATTTTGTATCCCACATACATTTGTAGCTCGTAGCTTGAAGATTGTGTATAGTGGCTTGCGCTCATGGCTCGGATCCTCTTATATTGGCTCAGATCTTCATACATCATCATCATAATAGGCTCGTTATGCTCTGTGGACTATGAATTACATTCAAGCTTTATGGCATATTCTATCAAACATAGGCTCGCATTATCAACAATCTCTGTATAAAATAAATGGTCTCACTATTATACAATACTTATGGTCTCACTATATTTGGTATTATAAAGTGGCATTGGAACTCGCATCATTAGAGATGACTCTTATATATGTTCTCGTTGGCACATATCTTCACAATGACTCGAATAGCAAATACACATGTTGGCTCACAAGACAAATACATAGTGGTAAATAAAGGTTTAACCTAGTAAATATGCACAGTGGCATCACATGACATATCGATTTATTGTGACAAGCAAGAATTAAGCATGAACGAATAAAAAGAATGAAAAGTACTTTCATCATTTGAGGATCTGATTAATTGTGAATCTACTATATTTTGCAATCATAATACTTTGTGGCATCGCAATGATTTACAAAGGCAACGTAAATATGTGGCTCAATGTTTACGCTCTACATGGTCATGATCACATTTATTACTCAGTGGCATAACTACGTTAGATTAAAGGCGTCGTAGTAATATAGAGACTTGGAAAATTACAATGGTCACGCCTTATATTGATCAATGGCACACTAAAGTGGTTCGATGGCAATGATTCATATGTGGCAATGACTTGAGTATGGAAATGGAAGTTTTTAAATAATGTTATAAGGTGACCTTCTTTCAATTATTCAATGAGGACTATTATGGATGAATTTCACCATGAAACTGACTTGAAGATTGAAATAAATGTTTTTTTCTCTTTTGAAGAAAGTTGTACAAGAAAAAAAAAATTGCAAGAAGAGATAAGGTAAAGATAGAAGAGGTATGTATGATTTACTTGTGCATATTATGATTTGTGGTCATATGTAAAGGTTTACATAGGTCTCTAGGGTTCTACAGTCATTCCTATACAAGATTATAAAGATATTTAGAATCTAGGGTTTGTAGGACTTGCTAATCTATAAAGTCTTAAAGACTCCTGGTATTTAGGGTTTATGAACCCTAGAGTGAATAAACCCTAGGAGAAAAACCATAACCCTAGATAATTTTTCCCTCTAAGGAAACTCTAAATGGTATATAGGGTTTGTAGGACTAAATGATATTTGATATTAAAACGCTAGTTTTGAAAGAATAATTCTAGGGTATGAAGTCTAAACCCTATCAATGGATGCTTATGCTTAAAGAAAAAACCCTAATAATGGTTATACCAATAAATTTCTAAGGTTTGTAACTAGAACCCTAGAAGTACACTTGTGAGAAATAATGGAAACCTTAGATTGATAGGATTTACATCATCCTCTTATCTTTGTATATTTTTCTTGGTTGTACTTTGTGGTGAGATTTGTAGGAACATAATGAAGGTTTTCAAAATTATGGAAGAACAAACATAGAAAGACTCGTGCTTGATGATGACTCCTTGATAATGATGAGCATTATGGAAAGAGGGAGTTGTAGGAACCCTAATTATATTGAAGCTTCCAGTCGATGAGAATATTTTAGGAACATGTTGATAATTGAAAGCTAAAGCAGAAACTTGTTGCAATATGTAGATAGACCAAGGAAGGTTGACTTCATATGGAGCAAGTAGAAAAATTTGAGATGAAACTTTAGAGGATATTATAATTTGGAAACTCTTATATTGATAATCTGCTTGAACATGGGAAGACGCTGGAAGGAGAATTTACTTAATGATGTTGTACCTACAGCTACATGGTTTGATCATGGAACACATGAATTATGTGGATAGTATTTTTTTATGGCTAAGACAAGCATGAGGACAGAATTGATATTGGAAAGTTGATATAACTTATGAGGTAGAACTTTATAATGCATAAATAAGACATGTGCTAGTAGCTGTGAGGAAGATCGACTCCTTGAAGAAGATAGATGAACTAGTTAATAATAAAATTGCATGATGATTGACGAAATATTGAAAGGTCAAAATTTGATATGATGTGATGATATTGGGAGCTAAGAAACACTATCATGAAGATGAAATGTGAAAGAAGGTTCAAGCTCAGATATGATGTATTGTGAGATAGAAGTTTTTGTTGCTACCACTAAGATATCCATAGAAGTACAAGTAGTTATTGCATTTATTAAGTATGAGACCAACTAAGGATTGTGATGATGTCTCCCTCATTCAAAGGGAATAATAAATATCCTCCATGTTTGAGGAGTAAATACCTCCTCCATGGTTGAGAGGGAGTGATGGTGGACACCATAATCTCCATATGTGTCATGCACTAGGCCAAGGTTAACCATCGTACGTCTAATGTATCACACTGGGAGGGAGAATAGAGGATTGACAAGCATCTAAGATGGATACTCCTTAGGATTGGGAATCCAAGATAGGAAGTAGTCTTATGGATGGACACTCTTTGAGGATCTAAAGGGTATTTGAGATAAGAGTGGTTGAAGAGGGCTGATATTATTTGAGGATTATGTTGATGGTGTTGGATACCGCCAACAGACAGGGGGTCTCCCTGATGCGAAGTCCCAATTATACCTCACACTATTTGGAGGAGAAGCCCCATCTGCAATATCGACCTGACCACCATAACTTATGGTCTTCCTTAGTTTAAATGAATAACACAAGATATTATATGCATAACCCATGGACAAGCAAGTAATTTGACATTATGGAACAACAGTTGCAATGTGTAAAAGGAGACCTTCACAAATGGGAGACAAGAGTGAGTATCTAGAAGGAAGGTAATAGTATTATCCTAAGAGAGACACATGAGAGCAAGGAAAGATTCATTGATTAACCTGCAAATTGGTTCACAAGATACAAACGATTCATGAAAGAAAATACAACATACATTCAACAATATAAGTATTATATCCAATGAAGTAGTTCAATTTCCGTAGTACATATTGTAAGGACTAGTTCTATACTATATATTTTTGTTTTTGCTTTTTTTTTTTTTGAAACAATTCACAATAAAATACAACTAGATGAGAAAAACATTGGGAATTCAAATTAATTCAGCAACTGTCTAACACATTCCTAATTTCATTTCACTGAACATATCATAAAATTGACATATATTTAACTAAGGCCATAAAGAAATCATACAAAATAATATTGCAACACACATGTATCGTTCACCAGAAGATGAGACTCCACTTGATTTGTCGTTACTTGTCTTCCCTTGTTGTCGGTCACCTCCAAGAGTGAATGACGTCATATTTGATCCGAATGCAATGACCCACCGGTTAACCTCCCAGCCTACTCCTTGGGTACTCTTCTTCCCCACGAACCCCCGAGCTACAATGGGTTTGTACAATGGAGGAATGAAATAGCTGGTAGAGGAGAGAACTCCCTGGCTCAAGAGTCCCCTCTCTAAAATCCTCTACCTCACCAAACTCACTATAGTTCCGTAATCATTACTTTAACATAGACTCATCCATCCAACAATAGGGTTCCCAAAAAAGTACCTTCTCCCATGGATTGCCCCTTCTTTTATAGGAGTCCTCATAGGTGACACTTGGCATGTCATGCATAATCAATTTTTTTTTTATAATTCAATAGTTTTATTATTCACCCACCCATGTGTCACTCTCTCATCAAGGGTCTCCCAAAATTATTTACTTAAATTTTAATTTAAAACTAATACTTTCCTCACCTTAACAAGATTCCTATTTCCTCTCCTAGTTGCCTCTTGATCCCCCTTTTTATTCCTTAATTTGTGTTCATTACTAAAGTCAATTAATGAGTCAATATTTGACCCCCTATCTACTCCCTAATTTAACTCAAGTTATCTCTTAGATGGATATTCTTATGTTGGTTGTTGCCACATGGAGGTTCTCTACATTTCTCTAAATTTAATTTATTATTCTTATTTTAATTCACCTTCCTCTTCTCTTAATTAGGTTTAACTAGTTTATGATAAATCTTTATCCTTACAATTATGTCCCTCTTTCCCTTTTTACCTAATTAAACTACATAATATACCTAATATTTTCCAACAGGGGAAGGGTGGAGCTTTTAAGGTAATCTATTTTATTTCTTCCTATGATCCTCTTAACCCAAGTTTTATTTTTTATTTAATTACCTCAGTTTCTAACATCATTTACCCTTGATGTAAATTTGCCTAGTTTTCATTTCTTGATTATATTTATCAATTAATTTATTTTTAATGATTCTAAGGGTGCCAAGTTTGGTCGTGCCCTTCAAGAACTTCCCTTGCAGTTCCAAAGGTGCCACACCTAATAGTTTATTTGTGATGCCAAGGGTGCCAAGTTGGTCGTGCCCTTCAAGAAATTCCCTTGAAGTTCCAAGGGTACCACACCACTTTCCCTTCAAGCATTCAGTGACTACGAGGGGAAAGTATAGGTGCAATGTCATAGACCACTATCATCTCTTATGTTTCCTGTTATAGTGAGACTAATGGTGTTGGGGATCAAGGAATCCACCTTGATGTGCGCCCCCCAGTAAAATCCTCATGAGAGACCCAACTTTGGGACCTGCCCTCATGGCATCGTGATCTTCAAGGAGAAGGTGTTTCAACCTTTCCAGCCCAAGTCACAGTGGGAGTGCTAGTGGGTGAGATCAAGGACATTGTCCCACCCTTCCCATGTAGTTCCATCCACTTGTACAACCACATCACCCACATGTGAGTCATTCGGCCAAGAAACTAATATGTGCTTGCAACCACTAACACCTCATCAAAATATAGATAAACATATATAGCAAGTTTCAAAATCGACTTAGAATTTCAAAGATAAAATAATATAAATTTTCATCAAACCAGGTGTCGTCAACTCGTCATGTGCAAGTGCCTCTGGTGGTTTCCAACCATACTCAATAATAATCAGTAACAAGGTTTCTCAGTGTTATTAATTGTCGTAATAACATCATTACCATCACTTGGTCATTCACTTCATTGTTCATTGTGAACCAGAACTACTGCAAGTAGGTAATATAGGGGACACATCCATCATGGCTACCATCATCATAACATTAATGGAAGCATACATATCCATCAAAGCTATCAACATCATAACATCAAATAGATAATAAATGTAACCTCTCATGCCACAATCATCATAAAATCAATAGAGAACATGCATAACCATTAATGCTATCTTCATCATAATATCAATGGATATCATACATAACATCACAACCACTAATATCACAATCAATAATAACAAAGTCATGTGTCCAGATCCTCAACCTGAGGTCCTCAAATAATAAAGTGTGGGCCTTAGGGCTAAATCAATGTTAATCTCATATCATTGTCAGTCAACTAGAGCAGGGCACTACATACACCCCCTCTTAATCATAGACTTCGTCTCGAAGTCCTTGGAATAGGTAATGAAAATAGTGATGCATCTCCTTGGCATCCTCCCTAGTAACTGAAATGGGACTACAATTGTCCCACTAGAGCTTAACCTAGTCCACCACTGCTCGGTCCTCTAGTCGGTCCCAACTGAGAGGTGTTCTGCAAGGTCTTTCGTATAAGAATTCAAATGGCGCCATCTTGATGGAACTCTGATAACTATAATTGTAAGCAAATTCCACAAGGGGTAAAAACTCTTCCCATCTCTTTTGTTGGTCCACACATACATCTGAAGCATGTCTTCAAGGATTTGATTAGTCCTTTCTATCTTCCCATCTGTCTCGGGGTGATAAGCAGTGTTGAAGTTCAACTGGGTTCCCAAGGCTTCTTGGGAACTGATCCAAAACCTTCCTGTAAACACTGCTCCCCTATCAGATATGATCTTCTTAGGCACTCCATTCAATCTCATAAATATCACCAATAAAAGCTCTGGCTATTTCCGATGCCTTATATGTAGTCTTAGCTGGTATGAAATGGGCTCTCTTGGTCAACGTGTTCACCACTACAAATATGGAATCATGTCTTCTTGAGGTCACTGGTAGTCCCACAATGAAGTCCATTGATATAACTTCCCATTTTGATTTTGGTATCTCATGGGTTACAATAATCCTGTTGGATGTCCATGTTCAACTTTTACTCATTGACACTCTAAGCATATTGCTACCAAGTTTACGATGTCCTTCTTCATCCCTTTCCAAGAGAAGAGTGGTTTTAGGTCCGCACTCATTTTCTTAACACTAGGGTGTGCTATGTATGCTACGTAATTTGCTTCATTCAAGATTAACCAGCATCTATCTTCATTCAGTGGTACATATATCCTCTCTCGAAATCGTAGAATCCCATCATTATCAAGGGAGTATTCTTCATATTTTGGGACCCTCATTTCATCCTCCCTCAAACTTTTGCTAACCTCCTGGTACCAGGTGTCTTTAAATTGTAAATCAAGCTGTTTTTCCCTCAAATTTGTCTTAAATTGTAAATCAAGCAGTTTCTCCCTCAAATTTGTCTTTAAGGTAATCACTGAAAATATCTGAGGCTTCATACTTAAAGCATCAACCACCCTATTTATCGTTCCTTTTATGTAAGTGATATCAAAACCATATTCGCTAATTAGCTTAGACCATCGTCTTTGTCTTTCATTTAAGTGGTCTTGAGCGAATATGTGGTCAACACTGTAGATATATTGTGCTATCGAAGATGAAGGTCAAAAATAATATGTGCAAGATTGAGGATGAAGCTCAACAATGACACACATGATGCACGCCCTTCATTTTTTTATTTTATTTTTTTTAGGTTCATCAAATCTCAACCTTGAGGTTCAAGTTTGATGAACCCTATGATTTAGACTATTTTATATGCGGAAAAAGAATGGCTTTGATATGCAAATCCAAGGAAAGAAAAGTTCAATATGCCAAGACCAATATCCTATGTAAGAGCCAAGAAAAGAACAAGCAACCTTAAGGTTTGGTCTCTAGTGGATGGATGAAAATTTTCAAAGAAAATACAACTCTATTCACCTTGCTCAATAAGATGTAAGGCTTGACATAAGATTGAAATCATATACATCAAGGTGTCACTAGTGCCTATTAGAACTACCTTAATCAACACATGTAGGGGTCTTTGTATTGGAAGGATTGCAATGCACAAGCATTATGTTTATTGAATCAACATGGCATTTGTGGCCATTTAATCACTCACAATTATTTTAAACAACTCTGGAAAAGAAGAATAGTGCATGACTACCTTTGAGATGCAATGATCCAAGTGCACAAACAATCCTTTATTGTATCAATATTAACTCCTAAAGACTGGATTGTTCACAATTATTTTGACTTTGCTTTGAATCATCGACAAGACTCAAATTAGTCTTATCATTAAAAATTGTCTAATGTAATTGAAAATACAAGGTATTCATTTGTATGACAAATAAAAGCTTTAAATAATGAAATGCATTGACAATGAAGCATTGGCCAAGTTTAACCCTTCAACGTCATTCATTAAAGAGCCTGATGGTAATGAAAATTCAAAGATGAACTAGATTTTATAATACCCTTCCTATGGTGGGAACTAATAATAATAACTAAAACATTATCAATAAGAAACAAAATGAAAGGTATAATAAGATATTGAGTTTCCCCTCTAACTCAACTACTAATTTAGCTCCCCTTCAATCCTCAAAATTCTAGAGATTACAAGTTCAAATTGACTAGGAGCTAATGCAAGTACTTTTTGTACCAACAAGGTCTATATGTTCCAAATCTAAGCTAATTGTGATTGGTCTTATAATAATTTTCACATTGTATGAAAGACAAATATAAAAACCTCTTAAATGGTAGTTAATAGGTTATCTATCAATTTTGGGGTTTAAACCAAGGCAATTGTCTAGGTTGATTCCCCATTGGCAAAACAACTACTACATTCTTCCTTTAAAAATTATCCTATTCTTTGTAATATTGATATAACCAAATTTAACAACTTATAGAATACAACATTTTATTAACAAGGAAAAATATAATATTTTACTAACAAAAAAACATACAGAAATATAAGAAAGAATTGACATATTCTACACCCAAACAATACTAGTCACAAATAAAAATTAAGCATTGAAGATATATGAATATACACGGATACCAAAACATAAATTCAAAAATTGTAAACCTCCAAACACCAATATTTTAATTTGCTTGTATACTTAAAAATGTTATTTATACTTATCCGTTTCTCTATTGGGTATATCCTTTATATAAATAAATATATCTATATATATATAGGATATTATATTAATGGATACATTGACTTTATTGCCAAACTGTACAAAAAAGGAATCTCACACAAAGAGAGACTTCCAAACACAAATTATCCTACCAATATAATTGAACTTTTGATACCTAGTGTTCCTAGTGAACTATTTCTTAGGTTGGTATTTAGAACTTGGTATGGTCAGCAAAATGCTTTTGAATTCAAAATCGTCAGCACGGGTAGGATCCCGCTGCCATAGCGGAATGGTTTTGGAAAACCCATACGGGTCTAGGGTTTTGAAAGGTGACCGTATAAGGCCTAAAAGGGTCGCAGCTTTTGCCTCACTGGCGGTACCTCAGGAAGTTGTGCCTAAGATTCAAGTGGACGATGACTTTAAGTCGATTGTTTGCCTACTAACGAGAGCTCTAAGACGCTTCTTTGCTTTTGCCACATGAGTGCTCAGGTTCTGGTCATGGCTGTCCAAAAAGTTTTTCCAGATGCGAAGGTCACAATAGGCCCATGGATTGAAATGAGCTTTTACTATGATTTTGATATGCAGCCTTTAACAAACAAAGATCTCAAGAAAATAAAGAAAGAAATGGATCGCATTATACGTCGAAACTTACCTCTTATAAGGGAAGAGGTTTCTTGGGAGGAAGTTGAACAACGAATAAGGGCTATTAATGAACCTTTCAAATTGGAGATTTTAGACAGTATCAAATCAGAACCCATCACTATCTATCATATTGGAGATAAATGGTGGGACCTTTGCGCAGGGCCACATGTTGAAAGCACTGGCCACTTAACAAGAAAGCCATCGAACTTGAATCTGTGGTTGGGGCTTATTGGAGAGGTGATGAAAAGAGGCAAATGCTACAACGAATATATGGCACTGCTTGGGAAAATGAAGAATAATTGAAAACATATCAGTTCCTTAAAGAAGAGGCAAAATGACATGATCACAGGCCCATCTTGTACAAAAGGTAGAAATAAACAGGTTGCCTTGTGCGTACTTCTCCAGATCTGCATAGAGAAGATTATTTGTAACAGAGTATGGCGAATTGCATGGGTACAAAAGGGAACTGAACCAATTTTTTAAGCACCCTTTTGCGCAGAAGTGTTGCCACGTTGGTGTTCCTTTTATTATGAAATTTTGGGATCTACATTCGCTATTCTTGTGCATAAATTGCTTCTTTTAAATAAATATATTTCAGTTAGGAAACTTGATTAGGTATTCAATGCTTGGTTTTGACAAAACACAGGTCAAAATTTGACAAAAAAGATGAATGACTAAATAATCATATCGAAATGCCATAAGAACAATCAATTAGTATCATGGAGATTTACATTGCTAGTTCCACTTAGTTTAATGGGAAGTGAGGTCTATCAGAAACAGAAATGGTCGTGCATCTCTTACGGAATTTAGACGCAAAAAATTATACCATGTGTGCTTCTGAGGGATATTTCATGCTTGTGTCATGCCCTAAGCAACATATTTGCATTTGTTTCTCTATTTCCAAACATGTCACATTGCTTTGTTTTTTTTTTCACAAATTTCTGAAGGTCGAATGGATCTAGAAATGCTCTACGAAAGCTTACCCAACTTCAGGTCACAACATTTTAAAATAAATGCATATCCCATGTAGGGAAGGGATTTCTTGGAATCATAAAAAAATATACGCTATGTCGAACAAAAGAAGGGACAAAAAGCATCATCGACTTGTTTATAAAGAAACAGAAAGAAAACGTAAATGTTCTTGAAACATGACAAGCGATGTAATTCTAAGATCTTAAAGATAGCGCCTAAATTGAGAAAATTGACACATCAAAAAAATTGCATTAAATTTTTGGACAAAGTTTTCAATTCTCGCCATGCTCGGTAATCTCAGTTGAGACGGAATTTTTTTGTTTAGCCAAAAAAAAAAAAAACTTTATACAGAAAGATTCTAGGAGATTCCAAAAGTGGGTAAACCTGGATGCAAAGATCACAATAGAAAGAAATTCTTATCGTTTTCCATATATGTAGAGAGTCAAAATCCAAATACCTGCAAACTATTCGTCCATTTCCTATTACAAAGCCAAAACTATCGTGCCCTTCAGCTTTCGACGAATCAAGAATTTAGAAAAAGAATCCATTAATTTTTTAGAAATTAAAGATCACAACAACAAAAATTGGCCAAAGATTTTTGAATTTTCCTCAAAAGATCTGTGTAGGAGGCAAAAGCCTATAAAATCAAATTCTGAGAGACATTATCTATAAAGCATGGTAATGACAACAGTTCCATGTGTATGGCCCCAAAATATAAAATACAGGACATTCAGTCTATGTTGATAGAAGGACTGGAAATAATACATACCTGAATCAATAAGCGCCAAACACAAAACCAAGAACATACTACTCATAAGGCAAAGCCAATTCCGATAACAAAAAAAAAAATATCCAAACCTGGAAAATCAAACAATTTTTAAAACTGAGCAAATTTATGGCCCTTAAAGCATCAGGGTTTCCGCTGAGCTTCCATGTCTTGAAAAATGATGCATTCGAGATAAAATCCAGAGATATTCACCACAAAAAACCTCTGAATATAGAAAAACACGGCACAAAATCGTTGTTGCAGTTTTCTAACCCACACTCTCGATCTCTTGTTGCAATGTTCTATAAGCTTCAACGCTCCAGGGCACAACGCTTTCATAAGAAATTATGCACACAAAACCAGGCCCATAAAGCCCTCTCTATTCACATATGATTGCTCATTTAAAAAAAAAAAAAAAACAACAAGTGTCTAATCTTTGCGTTTTTCTCTTTTTCCAGAATCTTTATCATTTTCGAATTTTGTTCAGGATTTCTCCTTTCGTTGAAAAGAATTCGTTAAATTCAGTTCTCACATGTCTAAAATTTAGTGTGAAATGCCTATTTAAACTATGTCGAGGTTAGTTTATTTTTAAGAAACCCAAGGTTTGCATTTCATTCTTTCTGTAACTCCGTAGGTTTGCATTTCGACGTTTGACCGTGGGCTTTTAGATTGGGCGAAAAGGTCAGTTTTCGATGGGGTCATGAAATGATTTAGATTGGGCGAAAAGGTCAGTTTTCGATGGGGTCATGAAATGATTTATACGAGCATGGTTTATTTCCAGGGACATTGGAAACCCTGATTTTCATCTGAGGAGTTGCACTTTGTAGAGATTATTGCTACTATTATTGTGTTCAGCTATGCGGTCCTCTATTGTTCAGATAAAGATTGCTCCAATCAATCAGACAGGATGAAAAGAACAAAGTTTGCCACTGTCGAACGCAGCTGATTATAGGCATTTGTTATATTGATTGATCTGTTTTGCTCGACAAAGAGCCAATTCTAATATCTCAAACATTGAGGAGGATTTGGTACAAGAGAATTCTCTACGAATGTTTAATAAAATTATTGGCAAGCGGTCCAATCACAAGAATTCAAAGTCTGAAAGCAATGAAAGCCCAAGGTCAATGACGAATCCCGCAAATGCATCGGGGGAAAAGCAGTTGTTTCAGCAAGGAATTCCACAAATTCTCGGAATTTTGGATCAGGAGTAGGACATTCAGGATCTAAAATAGCCATAAACCATGTTCCTAGGATCAATATTTCCTTGGCGGGGTTGCATCATCAGGTTGCAACGCGAATGCTGCTTGGGAAGGAAAAGTCTCCAAGAAGCACAACTATTACCACCGCTAATGGAGGTTGTTTGTTTGTTTTTTTTTTCACTATGGAAAATCTGCCAGCGTTCAGAGAAGTTGTTGCCTTTCAAAGACTGAACCTCTTTTCGAAGAACTTGAGTCTTTGTTGTCACGTGTTTGATTTCTTGGATCCTCCAAAGAATGTAAGAGAGAAAGAAATAAAATGGCAGACTCCGCTGGAACTCGTTGATTTTATTTAGGTCGGTTCGAATAAGATCAATGAATCTCTACAGGAAGAGTTGGCAAATATGTTCTCGGAAAACCTTCTCGGCTGGTTGCCTCCTTCTGCTCATGAAAATACAGGATCTGAGATCTTCATACAAACTAGTCATGCATGCATGGGCCGATAGGTCTCAAGGGTTGAACATAGCTCTGATTCCAAGTGTAAGGACTAGTTCTATACCATATATTTTTGTTTTTGTTTTTTTTATTTTGTTTTTGTTTTTTTTTTAATTCACAATAAAATACAACTAGAAGAGAAAAACATTGGGAATTCAAATTAATTCAGCAATTGTCTAACACATTCCTAATTTCATTTCACTGAACATATCATAAAATTGACATATATTTAACTAAGGCCATAAAGAAATCATACAAAATAATATTGCAACACACATGTACCATTCACCAGAAGACGAGACTCCACTTGATTTGTCGTTACTTGTCTTCCCTTGTTGTCAGTCACATCTGTTAGGTTCCTATACTAATAGGTGTCATTTTTCATGATTGGCATTGATGGGCTCTGCAATATGTTCATACCTTTTTGTTTGGTTGCAAAGGTTTTCCATATTCTCAAGAAATCAAAAAGTTTAAAAAATGTAAAGAGGGTATGCCCTAAAAGAAAAATCAAAGGGAAAAAAACAATGAAATGGTCAAAAAGTGAAATAAATGAACCCCGAATCAAACAAACCAGGAAAGTGTGCAAATCCAAAATGCCACTACTATTCTATTTTTGCAAAAATCTGATGGTGTGCAACTTGTTGATCTATGCCACCATTAATGAATGGCCAAATAGCTTAATCCTGGCTAGTTCATGGTTTGAATTTACTTGTTTTAGGGATAGAGAATAAAACATGTCCAAACTGTTCAATCTTGGCAGGTAAGTAGATAGATAGAGAAGCAGAGGAGCTCAACCACTAAACCTGAGCCCTTGGATGACATAAGGGTAGATCTAGATAGGATTGCAGTGAAAAGAAAAGAAGAGGAGGGTTTGCCAGTTCAAGTGCACCCAAAGAAAAGGAAGAAAAACGCTAGGCAAAGCAGGTTGGGTAGGTAAATGATGTTGCAGAAACATGCTTGCGATTTATTTTGTCTCTTAAGAAGCTCATCTTTGGATGCAGCTCAAGTGAGGCAGAGGTTATTACTAACTCCCTTTCATGTCTTTCTCCCAAGTCACTTACTAATCTCCCTTAAAGGTATTGAGATCTGCTCAATATCCTTAAAATCACTCATTCCAATTCATCATTGCCAGAGTGAATTCCCATTTTACTTAGGAAAATGGCCACGTTTCTTGTGTAGACCCCCTTTCTTCCCTTAGCCTAAGTTTTTATGTAAAAATTCCATAAAAACATTAAACTTAGCGCTTACTATTGTTCATTTGTCATATTAACACTAATTTGTATTATATAATTCCCCTGAAAAAATTCACCCTTCCCCATATTATGTATAAAACCCTGATATTTAATGTATCCCCACCCCGGGTTGAAATATAACCATAGATGCAGTTCGCGGGATTAACAGATTCATTTGGAATCTACTAATAACCATCCTCTGCCGCACAATAACATAGTTAATTAACCATCCGGATTAATTAACAAACCCCCGCTGACCAATCAAATCCATCTCGGTACATTTGAAAACTTAAAATTATGATTTCGGGCCCACGCATTAACCCCTCGCCATCTCCGTATAGCGCCCACCATCCGATCAACGCCCTCACATCGGACGGCTCACAATCATATCGCGCCCCCCCCCCCCCCCCCCATCATCCGATGTTTAACTGCTAAGGAGCCCGCAGTATTCCTCCCGTACCGTGGACACGCGTCGCGCTCCCGATATGATTGCTGCCTCCCCGCCCAATACCGCCCAAACCCAAAAGTGGTGCAGGAAGAAACTGTTTACCACCCTTCCGCTAAACGACAAAATGTCACAATCCGATGACGTCAGCCATGCAATAAATGACAAAAAGCCCCGCCAAAGCCAAAATTTCGTTAAAAACACGGTAAAGTGTCATTTTCGTCCATTTTCTTTTGCGCACTTTGTTCATGCAAATTACGTCCGGTTGATGGCTCGAACGTCCAGTCTGCCACCCGGCCAACAAATTCCAGTATCATGCACTGCTGCTCATCCTGCAACCTCCAATTGCACTGTTCGCCTTTAAAAACATGTATTTACCCAAATTCACTTCCCGAACCTGTAATTTTGTTTTTCCTCTGTGAATTTTACCCAAAAAAGCTAAATTCAAGCTAAATACAGTCTGTAGTTGTCGTACGAAGACACCACAACCACTGTTTAGCCCATTGTTTCTGCAAAATCCCAACCTCCAGCTTGAAAAACACAAGAACCAAACATGGAGGCTCCCGTGGCCCTGAATGTTGCTCCCCTCAATGCACCTCATAAGGACCAGGATTGGTTACCCTTGGCTGATAGAGATTTTCAAATTAAAGAGTTATCTGGTGACATGAACCACCTCCAGGCATTTTGCAGAGTTAGGAATAGCCATCTCAGTAATTCTGACATCTATGGAATATGGGAATCCAATCTTCCTAGGTATTACCTTCCCTCAGTCAATGTTTTCCTAGATATTATTCATCATTGTTGTGCCAACTATGACCCTGTCACCAAAGCAGTTATAACCCCATACCAAACTGTCCTCTTTTACATAGCTGCTGAGTCTATCAATGAGATGTTACACTTCCATCCCACTCAGCCTCTGGCTCCTCTTTCCATGGGATTTTTGCTTGAGCGAGGCTCTCAATTGCCTAATTCAGAGATAACCCGTATTGCCCACATGTTCATGAAACTTGATTGCCAACCCCAAGGCCCACCTCCATACTTGCATGTCTGGTTCAATGAAATAGGAAAACTCATAGTTGATATGATATCCTTCATCTTGGGATTCAAAACCAGTGAATTTGTTGATGAAACCACCTTAGTTATGTTGTCCATATTTACTCTAGGACAGCCCCCTGTTGTCAAGTATGACTATGCAACATTTATTGCTAATAAAATCAATGAGCAATTCATAAATCTGGACAGAGAAGGATTCTTCAAGTACACTCATTCATCTACCACCTTTTCTTATATTATCAGCCAAACAGCTTTTCATTTCCCATCAGGAAATTGGATTCCAAAGGAGAGCGTAGGTTTGTGATCTTTTGGACCTCAGTCTTCCACAATGTCTATGAATCCCCTTACACCTATTGTGAATTCATTGACCTATTTGTATATCCAACCACCACTCTATTGATAGGAGCTCCTCCTCCTAGACTCTCTGCTGATATAAATAGGATTTTACAGCTTTCCAGACAGTACAAGATAGGTGATTGGTACTTGTACCAGAATCACACTGAAATCAGGATATATGGCTATGAACTGTGCCCCTACAAGCTACCCAAATTTGTGCCTATGAGACTATTTGCACTAGAGTACTTCAGGCAGTTTATCAATGCAGATTTAACCCATTTTTATAGTGCAAAGAAAAAGGCACAGCTGAGAATTAAAACCCAGTTAGGCCCTTTTGTTATCAATAAAAGGGAGGCATGGGAAGATGCTAATAAGATATTAGGGGAAGAACTTAAATTGAAGAAAAGTTTTTGGTGGGTGCTTTATGACCCAACTAGCTTTATAAGTGACAGAGAAGTAAGAAATAGACTGTCAGCTTATGTACACCATAGAATCCCCGAAATTGAACAGTTTGCTAATCAAGATGATTGGGTAGAGGGCACATTGATAGAAGAGATTACTAAGCAAGAGAAAATGGAAAAGGCTATGAAAGACCTTGAAAAAACTCTTGACCTGGACTCTTTTGGACAGGTATCCTTCAATCTACCTCAACAAGCAGGAGTTGGTGCATCCTCTGCTGGAACTTCTCAACAGCCTGTACAAGAGAGCAGCACACCAGGTACAGGGTTTTCTAAGGGCAAGGAAGTGGCAAACACAGAACAACAAGAAATGACAGATCAGCAAGAGCAAATGCCTCCAGTAAAAACAAAAGCAGCAGAGATCCCTGCATTACAGACTCCTCTAAATGAGGAAAAGGACAAAAAGAGAGACAGGGAAGACCCCACACCCATGAGTGGACCTGCAAAACAGCCGGGGGCAAAGAGGCAAATATTAAATCCTCACTCTAAAGAGGAAATCTTTGAGGAAACAATAAACAGTTTAAAAGGTGAAAGGGTAGTCAGCCAGCAGACTTCCCCAGTGGTGGACACATCAACTAGCTCACACAGATAGGAGCTAGAAAGGCAGCATAGTGTGGAAGTTTCGTCCACTAGGCCACAAAGCAAACAGGCCTCCGACATAAAAAGGACATTCACGGAGATCAAGGCCAGAAACGACGCCCACTTAGAGTTCAACTTTATAACCAGTATCTCAAGATGGCCCCCACAAACCAGCAATGGTTGATGTCGGCCTATGACATCAAGGAGGGCAAGATGATCATGAGTTATTTTAAGCCCAAGGTGCAGCAACCACAATCAGCAACTAACTACATCAGAACAAATCTGGAGGTCATGGCTAAGGACATTCATCCTATGGACCAGATTGAGTTGCACAAGCAGACTGGAGAGATGGTATACTCCATACTAGCTGACAAAGCTATGTTAGCTCATAAACTGCAAAACTCCTTGGAGAACACGTCTGCTCAGCTAGATTTGGAGAAAGCCTCTTCTCTTGCTAAGGACAATAGGATAAAATCTCTGGAGGAGATTATTATTGAGTTGGGACATGATCCAAAAGATGCAAAAAGCATAAAGGTGCTGATGAAGAAGAAAGAGGAACATATCACTACCTTGAGAAAACAGTTGAAATTGCCTCCTACTATGCATCCTCAGACAGTAGAAGTCAGAGGAGGACATGATGGAATTGCTCATGAAGCTAAATGAGAGGTTAACTGATACTGAGCAGGCATTGGAGACAGCGCTAAAATAAAATCAGGGAGAGTCAACCTCCCAGCCACCTAAATTAATCCCTACAGTCACAACTACCCCTTCAATAGTTGTAACAGAACTGCTTCCCACTGTTCCACCAGCCACGGCAAAAACAACTACATGTACATCAGCAGCAGGTAGCAGTACTGGCATGACCACAAAGGAATTAATAAAAGCCATGGAAGAATTAAAACTCCAAGTATCAGAATTAAAAGAGGCCAAAGAGAAATTGGCAAAATTGGAAATAAGTTATGACAAATCCAAGATGACTGTGGCAGAAAGAATCAGAGAGGTTAAAGCATTAGAGAACAAGGTGAGAGCCTTGGAAAAGGATCTCTCTTGGTATAAACCTCTAGGAGAAATCAAGGGCATTTTGTGGGCCAACATCAGCCAGTCCCTTAGTACTGTGTGGAGATCTATCCAAGTCATTTATGAGCAGATTGACTTGATAGCAGTGGCCCAAGTTGAGATTCAAAAGACAAGAACTTTATTGGGGCAGATGCCTGAACAATCTAACAGGCTAATACATTTTTTGAACACCAAGACCAGTGAAGAACTGGAGGCACTGCAAATCAGAGACAGGACAGACACCATTCTGCATATCAAGAAAGTTCTAACCATGAGGACTCTAATGCAAAACTTAGAAAGGAGATGCCAGGACATGCAGGTGGAGATTGATTCTTTCATAGAAAGGTTCGCAGTGTTGCATGAAAAAGGTTTGCCAAGTCCGTTGGGAAGTAATGAGCGCCTGATGAGACATGTAGAGTACACGCACAAGTTGAACAAACATGTTGCTGATCAAGTTAATGCATCATCAATTACTTCAGCAGAGAGGGCACTCCCATCTGGCCAGGCCCTTTATGACAAATTGGAAAATTTATTTTATATTGAGCATGAAGTGAAACATTTGTTCACCATCCCACCTAATTTCTTCAAGTACACAGAGACTGATGAGACTTTAAGAAAGCTGCAAAGACATAAACTACCAGAATCAGACTGGTGGCAAGATATGTTAGGAATCTTATGAACTTATCTTTGTTTTCTTTGGTATCTTTGGTATCTTGGGTGAATTCAAAGTTTTGTACCATGTTGCAGAGAAAAGGAATAAATGAGGGTTAGACAAATAAAGGCGTATCAAATTAGAATTAAAGACACCCAAACAGGCCGCAGCAGTCAGCACAAAGTATCAGTGGAATACGGCTGCAGACCTACTCATAGAACTTACATTCAACACATCTAACCAGCACAGCATCATTTATTTCTTCATTTATTTCTTCCCTATTTTCAAGACTACGTGTCTCCATCTCTTGTAAAAACAATAACTCATCACTAAATATTATCTCTATCAGATATTTTGTAAGCATATTTTGTATAAATACCTCCCCATTCAAAGTATTTGGGGTTGGTGATGCATTTCTTAGACTGCGCTGTAATACTGAAATTTTCTCAATACAAAAGCTGTTGGAATCCATTGTTGCTGGACTCTCTGGATGCGGAATTGATATCAGAGGACTTGTTACAGAATTCTTAAATCAAACTATGGATCAATGAGTACCCTTATATCTCTTGTTTTATAGTTTTCTTGTCTATTATGTCATCTATGTTTCATGGTTTGAATAATAAAGAGAAAGATTAACTCAGAATTTGTTTAGTTGCACTCTGTTTTCAGTCTTTGTTATTCTCTGTGTTTTCTTCATAATTAAGTATAAACAGTGAATTCTTACCTGCTCCTATTTCCCTTGATTCTATCATTTTGATTATTTGCTAAGGAATTCTTAATTGCTTCTTAGTAGTAATCATTCACTTTCCCTCTGTCTATATGATGAAGGATTCTTAATTGCCCTTTATCCATTAGAGTCCATTCCATCTGATTCCAGCCTTTAAAATTGTTTCATTTTTTATTACCTTGCTCTGTAGTGTCATCCTTTGTTACGAAACCATATCCAACAATCCATCTTCATAGACTCCGTCATCCCAATGGACTGAACTTCTCAGATTTATACCTCTGTTTTACTAAATCTCACCATCCAACAATCAAACAAAACCCCTGAACATCATAACTAGCCTAACATCTTTCAAAATAAAGTTAAATCATAAAGAGAGAGCCCTCTCTGGATGCAGACTGGCTAGAATCTGTATCTAAAAGATTGGTCTGTGGTTACCTCGGTCGTATTCCCTTTCTTACAACTTTCTTAGGGAACAACATGAGTGATAACAACATCTAAGAGTGAATGACGTCGTACTTGATCTGAATATGATGACCCACCTTTTAACCTCCTAGCCTACTCCTTGGGTACTCTTCTTCACCGCGGACCCCCGAGCTGCAATGGGGTTGTACAATGGAGGAATGCAATAGCTGGTAGAGGAGAGCACTCCTTGGCTCAAGAGTCCCCTCTCTAAAATCCTCTACCTCACCAAACTCACTATAGTTCCATAACCACTGCTCTAACATAGACTCATCCATCCAACAATAGGATTCCCAAAAAAGTCTCTTCTCCCATGGCTTGCCCCTTCTTTTATAGGAGTCCTCAGAGGTGACACTTGGCATGTCATGCATAATTAATTAATTTTTTATAATTCAATAATTTGATTATTCACCCACCCATGTGTCACTCTCTCATCAAGGGTCTCCCAAAATTATTTACTTAAATTTTAATTTAAAACTAATATTTTCCTCACCTCAACAAGATTCCTATTTCTTCTCCTAGTTGCCTCTTGATCCCCCTTTTTATTCCTTAATTTCTGTTCATTACTAAAGTCAATTAATGAGTCAAGATTTGATCCCCTATCTACTCCCTAATTTAACTCAAGTTATGTCTTAGATGGATATTCTTATGTTGGTTGTTGCCACGTGGAGGTTCTCTACATTTCTCTAAATTTAATTTATTATTCTTATTTTAACTCACCTTCCCCTTCTCTTAATTAGGTTTAACTCGTTTAGGATTAACCTTTATCCTTACAATTATGTCCCTCTTTCCCTTTTTACCTAATTAAACTACATAATCTACCTAATATTTTCCAACATGGAAAGGGTAGATTTTTTAAAGTAATCCATTTTATTTCTTCCTATGATCATCTTAACCCAAGTTTTATTTTTTATTTAATTACCTTGGTTTCTAACATCATTTACCGTTGATGTAAATTACCTAGTTTTCATTTCTTGATTATATTTATCAATTAATTTATTTTAATGATTCCAAGGGTGCCAAGTTTGGTCGTGCCCTTCAAGAACTTCCCTTGCAGTTCCAAGGGTGACACGCCTAATAGTTTATTTGTGATGCCAAGGGTGCCAAGTTGGTCATGCCCTTCAAGAAATTCCCTTGAAGTTCCAAGGGTGCCACACCACTTGCCCTTCAAGCATTCAGTGACCACGAGGGGAAAGTATAGGTGCAACGTCATAGACCACTATCATCTCTTATGTTGCCTGATATAATGAGACTAATGGTGTCGGGGATCAAGGAATCCGCCTTAATGCACGGGCCCCGGTAAGATCCTCATGAGCGACCCAAATTCGGGACTTTCCCTCATGGCATCATGATATTCAAGGCGAAGGTGTTTCAACCTTTCCAGCCCAAGTCACGGCGGGAGTGCTAGTGGGTGAGATTAAGGACACTGTCCCACCCCTCCCATGTAGTTCCATCCACTTGTACAACCCCATCACCCACATGTGAGTCATTCAGCCAAGAAACTAATATATGCCTACAACCACTAACACCTCATCAGAATATAGATAAACATATATAGCAGGTTTCAAAATCGACTTAGAATTTCAAAGATAAAATAATATAAATTTTCATTAAACCAAGTGTCGTCAACTCGTCATGTGTGAGTGCCTCTGGTGGTTTCCTGCCATACTCAATAATAATCAGTAACAAGGTTTCTCAGTGTTAGTCATTGTCATAGTAGCATCATTACCATCACCTGGTCATTCACATCATTGTTCATTGTGAACCAGAACTACTGCAAGTAGGTAATATAGGGGACACATCCATCATGGCTATCATCATCATAACATTAATGTAAGCATACATATCCATCAAAGCTATCAACATCATAACATCAAATAGATAACAAACATAACCATTCATGCCACAATCATCATAAAATCAATAGAGAACATGCATAACCATTAATGCTATCTTCATCATAATATCAGCGGAGATCATACATAACATCACAACCATTAATATCACAACCAATAATAATAGAGTCATGTGTCCGGATCCTCAACCTGAGGTCCTCAAATAATAAAGTGTGGGCCTTAGGTCTAAATCAATGTTAATCTCATATCGTTGTCAGTCAACTAGAGCGGGGCACTACACATATGAATATAACATATACCGCAAGCATCCAAAGAATAGTCTCAAAACATCCGCAATACATGCATGAAAGTATGTTGGCTCCATGAGCTTCAATATTAGGTGAAAGATCCAAGTACACAACTACAATGGTGAGGAATTAGTTCCAATAGTGGAATATTAATTCACTTTTTTCTTCTCCAAAGAATATTTTTTCTCTCATATGCCAATTTAGAGAATCCAATACTAGCCCTCCAAAACTTAAGCCTCCAAAAGCCTTTTGCTTGAGTTATGAGGTTGCTTTTATGACAAGAGGAATGTGCTTTCATCTCCCCTTTATTCTTAAATTACCCTCATGGCTCTTGGACTTCTAATATGTCCTTTGGACTTCTCTAAATGACTTTTGGACTTCTAATAAAGACTCTTTTGTCCATATATGACGATGTGACTTTTCATATTCCACATGACTCTTGGACTTCTACATATTACATTTTATCCTTTTCTTTAGAATACATCATTTCATTGCACCTAATGTCATGGAAAAACACATGGACACATATTGACCATTATGATGACATTGTACAGGTCACAACTTGACAAAGATTACATGGACTTCGTGATGAGGTGGCAATGTCAGGTTGTTCTTCTTGTTGCTTTGTCTTCAATATTCATGTGAGATATTTTCAACACTTCATATTCCTAAAAAAACCACTTTGTTACTCATATTCACCATCCAAAGGGTCTTGGATTGGTATTGGAATCTTATGATTCATCATGCAATGTCTTATTTCTATCTTGGTCTGGGATCTGCTCCATGTCTTCATGATAGTTCACTTTTGTGCTTCTTCTTTGTAATCTTTGTGTTTTCTCTTTGATATCTCCTTTGAGCCTCACCTTCTCATGTTGAGAAGGTACTCCTGCCACTAAAGATCTCTCATGACAAGGCAAAATTAGTCTTAAAATATTGGATTCTATCACTACCTAGCTCATGGAGTGAACCACTCATGAGAGGCCTATAAAGGGATTGAAAGAAGGAGGGCTGATAAGGAAAATGCAGTTGAACTCACTAGTGAACTAGGAAGACTCCATTGTTCATGGTTACTGTGTTATGCGATGTAAAGAGGGTCTCTCATTGGTCCAGCACAGTGGGGAACAACAAGGAATAATGTGGGGATCTTGCGGCTTGAGACTGAGCTATGCACTGGAAGGAAGAGGAGGCCTTAAGGAAAGCGTAGCTTTTCTCAACAAGGGTACATTTTCTCTTGAGACTATGCCATGTGTTCAGGGATGCTTGACAGGACAAGGTTTTAGCACAGAGAGGGACAACAATGATCAAGGGAAGCAAGACTAAACCTTGTTACTATGCCATGTGCTGAGCTTGAAGAGAGGCATTTATGATAGTGTAGTTTTCTTCAATAAGGGATTAATTTTTATTTGAAATTCACTCTTCCTTATTTGCTAGCACGGTTTGACCCAACATTGGTTGCTTTTTCATATGTAATGCTATTTTCACTAAGGGAAGTCATAGAAATGAGTTCACTTTACCTAGGATGGTTTTCACTGCATTGCGAATATAGGAGGGCCTTTGCATTGAATATTTGTCCTTTGTATGAGGATGTAACAAGTCCTTTCTACTAGCTAGTAGTTCCCTATGTGTCATGCAGGGAAGAGGTATGCAAATTGAATGTAGTGAGTCACTATGAATAACAAGCGTTAGGTGACTACCCTTGGAAGGATCTTGAGGTGCATCGATTTAAGATGGCCTTGAGAAGAACTTAATGCACAAGTATTGGTGGGAAAGGTTGCATCATTGAGGCTTATGAATAGGCTAAGATCATCACCTGGTAAGGGGGATAATCCATTCACAACTTGCACTGAGTAGGAGGACCAAGAAGAGCTCCCCATTGGGCTAAATGTGAGATCAGTAAAGTAAGAGAGGGAAATGCATCCAAACATGACTAAAACATGGATTACACACATAAATTCCATGATACAAGCTAGGAATATACATAGGACTCATGAACATAAGTCATACCTTGAACGATAGCAAAGCAACACTTTTTTTGGTGTAGTATTTACCGGATTAACCACAGTATAATATTCATCATGTCGACGATTCAAACCCCAAAGGGGATCCATCATCAGGACCAAAAAATGGTAGATATTGTTCTTTGAGAGAAGAATCCTCCGACCAGTGTATATATAAACCTAATTAATCCTAAATAGTGAAAGCCAACTAAGCCTACATATATTAGTTTAATTTTATTCTTTATTTTTATTTATTTATTTATTGCAGTTTTTAATTTATTTGTTTTGATTATTTATTTATTTTAATTATTATGTTAATTAATTATTAATTAGTTTAGTTGATCAACTAAACTAATTAATGATTAATGAACATAATAATTAAAATAAATAAATAATCAAAACAAATAAATTAAAAACTGCAATAAATAAATAAATAAAGAATAAAGAATAAAATTAAACTAATATATGTAGGCTTAGTCGGCTTTCACTATTTAGGATTAATTACGTTTATATATACACTAGCCGGAGGATTCTTCTCTCAAAGAACAATACCTACCATTTTTTGGTCCTGAAGATGGATTCCCTTTGGGGTTCGAAATGTTGACATGATGAATATGACACTATGGATAATCCGGTAAATACTACACAAAATAACAACCATAGGAGCATAAAGTCTTACATTTTTTTTTTGTGAGAATTCACTCACAGGAGACACTGACCCCCTTTTTTTAGCAAGCACGAACTTGCCAAGAGGCACCAACCCGCCTTTGCTTAGCAAGCACCAACTTGCCAAGAGGTACCAACCTGCCTTTGGCTAGCAAGCACAAACTTTCCAAGAACCAACCTCTTCAGTATGTAGGCACCAACTTGCCCTTACCGATGTTCTATTATTTCATATAATTTTCAAACTAAAAATAAAGGAATAAAATTATACAAGTAAAATACCAATAAATGGTTTTCTGCAGATTCAACTTCTGCACTCTGCTTTCTGTGCTCATTTGCAGTAGATCTCCTCTTGTTTCTCTCAGTAACACTTCCTCTGCACTATACCTTTATTGTCAAGGGCTCTTCACTAATTTCTCTTTAGAATTACCCTCGCCATTCTCCACATAGCACTCGCGATACTCTTGATGCGCTAATATACAAAGTACTCTCATGTGCTTCAACATCAATGTCACTATGTGTTTCACTCACATCTCAATACTCTCACACATCTACTCAACTCTATTCATCACATACACAACAATACTATATTCCCCAGTAGTTCAATGGAAATTCTGAGTGTTGTTCTTGTGTTGCACTGAGCTCAATGTTATCTATGTCACCATCCACACTTCCTGAGAGTGTACTCCTAGCATGACACTCCATTATCCTGTTGCATCACCTTTTACAAATTATGACACTACATTAACACATAAGAATGGGCTTTTTTCACTTCACCATCTCATTGTGTGACTCTCCATGTTGATAATTTAATCTTAATACACCTGCACATTCTGCTGAGACTCCCCATGCCTACTCATGGCTCATAGAGCTTGACTATACTTCCGTATGACTTCTCTGTTTTTCATTTATTTCTATAATACGTGCATGGGATATCAGATATGGATTTCTTTCAACATCGAGACAAGCCCAATAGTTCTTTGATATTCTTCATTACTCCTGAGACCAACTACTTTTTTCCTGCATTCAATCTTGTAGTTGCCGACCCATATTCCTTTAACTCTTTGTATTACACTATCGGAGCGCAATATGTCATGTACTATTGCAATAGTGTTATATCAGGGATTTTACTCATCAGGACTTTTATTTTAAAGACATTAGGAAGACATTGTTTTGATGTCATTGGCCCCTTTTGTTTAGCCCTGTTCTATTTTTCTCCATGGGACTGGGTGTGATGACCAAAGGCTAGCCTTAAGGTGCTAGGGAATTTTGTTCTTACCTAGGGATCGTTTTTCCTTTGTTAAGAGCTTAGCAGCCTTGTTTATATAAGTTCTTCTTGACAATGTGCCAGCCCTAATATCGAAGCCCCCTTATCGACACTTTTCAATTGCCAACTATTATAAATGTTGACATCCTCAACCTCTAATATGTTGTCATCACTCCATGCGACACTTCCTAAGTGGTGACACGTGTCACCTAGATATTCCCCCTTAGGCCCCTCAAAATGCAAAAACTACCTGCCACGTGTCATGTCATACTGTCACATCATGCTGATGTTGCATTCCACTATAGCGTATCGGGACCAATCATATGCCACCGCATGTCCTGCTAGAGGAGAGAGAAAAGCACCCGTCCACCTTTGGTTTTGTGATGGAATCCTTTGTTAATCTTTATTGGAGTTCTCCAGCGGATTTTAACATCATCCACATTATGCATATCACAACTTTTTAAAGGTTGTCACCTTAAGAATTTGCAATTCTCTAACCTTCCAATGTTTTGATGCTCTGATATATTAGGACCTGCAATATGATATTGTCAATACCTCTAGACCTTTGGTATGCAATCGACAATTACTCTAGACCTTTGATGTTGCAATTCACCAATTTTCTTGACCTTTGATATGTGATCACTGATATGCTTGCTTCTCTGAATCGTCGATATGAAATCACCAATATCTTTGGACCATCGATATGTGATCACCGATATTCTTTCCTTCATGAGGCTTTAATCCTTAAAACTTTAGTAGACCATAACTTTTGATCTAGGAGTCTATTTTTTTACTTTTGCATATCATTGGAAACCTTATTTAGATCAATTTCCAATGGGGAGGATCCCATATAGGATTTGAGTCCTTCTACTACTTAGAAGGTGACTGAAAAATTCTTTTCCCATTGACTCTTTGGTCAGTTCAACACCAACTACCATGATGACCATTTTATGGCTTCTTCATTAAGCCTGCTACTATGATGATTTTCTACAAGAAGCCTGCAGCTACCATGGAGTTCCATCCAAACACCCAATCATCATGCTGACCCTTTTTGACATCAATGCCAACACTTACACAACCACCTATACACCATCAAATGTCCCACAGTATATTCTTTTCCATTATCAGTACGAATATAGCCAATATGAGATTGTATATCATTTTCAATGCATACATGAAAATTCTTGAATGTTTCAAAATATGTAGATTTGTTCTTCAATAACTATACCCAATACATTCTAGTGTAGTCATCAATAAGTGTCATCATGTATTTATTACCATTTGCAAAAGGAACAGGAATTGGGACACACAAATCAGAACACATGAGCTCAATCTTTCTATGTTCTTTGGAATGAGAATCATGAAATGATTGTTTGTTGTGATTTCATAAGATACAAGCATCATAATGCAAAATTTTCTTAAGAATTGTAGGCAAACCAATAACACCATTTTTCTTCAACAAATGAAAGTTGCCATAGTTCAAATTTCCAAATCTAGCGTTCCACAAAAGGCTTGATGGAAATGTACCTTCATCATAGTGAGAACTATATGAAAATTTTGTTGCACAAGTAGAGGCTCCTTGCAACTTCAATAGTATTTCTTCTTTTATCCCAATCATGACAAATGAGTTGTCTAATGCTTTTTTGACCTCAACCTTGCCATGAAATATGTGAATGGAGTGTACTTGACAGTGGATGTGGACCAAAGACAACAAGTTTCTCCTCAATTTAGGAGGTAGAGAACATCATGTAGAAGAAAGTTTGGAAGACCGAGACTTTCGAGCCTGATGGCTTGATTTTTGACTTGTCTGTAAAGTAGATTGCTCTATCAATATTGTCAGTGAATTCTTCAAAGCAATGTCTTTAAAATTCATGTGGCAAGTTGCTCATGAATCAAGTAACCAAGAAACTTTACATGAAGGAAGTGAAGCATTAAATAAGTCTTCAGTTACCCCAATTTTGCAATGTGCCACAACATAATGAGTGGATTTGAGTGCTTTACCTTTCCCTTTATCTGATGATTTCCCTTTATCTTCCTCCCTTTCCTGTCTATTCCTACCCCATGAGAGATCACATGTAGAAGCATAATGTTTATTTCTATTACATTGTATGCAATAAAGATAAGGCAATTATCCTTAGAAATGTCTACCCCCTACCTCTAAAGTTCTTCCTTCCTCGTCCTTTTCTGCCACCTCTTCCTCTAAAAGAATCATGTCCCTGGTTATTCTATTTTGTGCAAGGAATATAGCTTCTTCAGGAGACTAAGAATTTGTCTTATTCTTCCTAAAATATTTCTCTCTGTCAGCAAACTTTTCCACAAGAGTATCAAAAGAACTCTCCTAAAGTTTGCCATTAGCTTGTAATGACTCAAGATAATGTGAATAAATGGGATACAATACCTTGACAAAAGCAATTAGAGGGGCATCTGTTTTAACACTAATGGATTCAATTTCATGCATAATGGCTCTTATTTCAGAGTCTAAGGCAAGGGGATCATCATCATTCAATTTTAAATTAAATTGTTTGATCATCAATTGAACAACTTCTAGCTCAAACTGTGTCATATAATTCTTTTAGATTCTTTAAAGCACCAACAGCATTTGTAAATGGTATAATATGATGAATCACCTCTTCATTGGTTGATGTTTCCATAAAAACATAGGAATTGTTGTTCTCGTTCTCCTAGATGGAAAGATCCTTGTTGGAAGTGAGCTTCTGAGGAGGATTTCCTCCTTCTCCTTTCCACAACTCATTGAAAATCAAGGTATATTTTATCTTCCTGGACCACTCATGGTAGTTCTCTTTTCTGAAGAGAACAAATACAACTATGGAGATAAGTGAAGACATCATAAAATATGATATGGCCTCAAAATAATACTTGCAACAACAAAAAATGATTTTTCTCTATAGTAAAATGTATTGGTTATGTCTTCAAGAAAATCATTAACTAAATATGTAGGCTCTCAATATATCTCCATACACCACGAAATTTCATTACCATATAATATATGTCCATAAAAAAAGAGTGAAGGCCTTCATAAAAGACTCAACGCATAAACAAATATACTCTCAATGCTCCAATCAAACTGACAATATATGTGTGTGTGTGAGAATCAATACATATATGGAATTTTCGTAATTCATCTCTTATTCACCATAATCCATTTAAAAAAATAGTCAAATGTGTCATTCGACCTTTTACATAGCATACAGTTGTCTCATATAAGCTTTATCACTTTCCACAAAATGATTATGTGGTATCAGTCTAGCTCCCACTATCACATAAGATAATCACAAATAGAACCTGTGTTTTGGTGAAGCGCGACAACTTCTCTCTAAAATTACTTGACATCGATAGTGAGAGCCTTAAGATTAATGTTGTGCTCGCAAAGGGAAATGAGCATTAGAGAGGATGTGATGCTTGAGACTAGTCTCAGACGACAACTCTAATAATGCATGAATGGTGAGAAAGTGGATGGGTTATATATGGATATTGAACATAAATTCTTTGATAATATTTCGTAGGTGTAACACAGAGAAAATGTATGCAATGGAACCAACATATATGTTACAATAGGGCACGTAGAGGCATGTTAACACAGGGCACAAAACCAAGTTACAAAACCAACGTTGTGAGGAAAATGTGTTTGTTATATTGACCATTGTTACAAAATATAACTATGCATATTGCAGGTCCAGAGGACTAGTGACTGTGTATGGAAGACATACAAGTAAATTTTAATATGAGTTATTACAAACAAGATGTTATGGAGAAGGAAAGGAGAGGTTTTACAGAGATTTGACTGAGCTGGAAGACTACAAAAAAACATAACAAAGCCAGGAAGGAGTTACATGACAGAGGGAAACTAAAAATGGGGCTAGCTCTGATACCATGTCATACTAGGCATTGGTAAATCCAAATAAATTATTGTGATTTGCATTAGGATATTATTGATATATGCATATAACGTATATTGTTGGAATGAAAATTCTAGTGGCTCTTCACCTTCCTTCTTTTCTTATTTACAATATTTACATAAATTTCCTAATCCAAAATATTAGGTGTCAACACATTACAATTTAGAATACACTTTAATCAATACTTTAATGCTAAAATAATATGAACCTTATTGATTTTGATGAATTTCGTACTCTAGAAAGGCAAAGCAAAAATCACTGACTGAGTACTATTGTGCTACCATTTTCTTCAACTTAGTTACCATTTATAGCCCTCTAGAAGTTATTTTCCATGCATTTTCAAAGCTTCTAAATGCTTATAGATGTCAATGTTGTTTAGTTGACATATGGATGAAAATTGAGGTTATTCTCACTTGTGAATGACTTTCAAAACCTACCTTTCTCCCTTTGAAGCACCCAATAGCAACCCCCTTAGTAGGAGGATCTATATATGCATGCATATGGCCAAGAATCCCATTAGAAACATATAATTTGACCACTTGGTTTCTACTCCCCATTATAACCCATAAAGCTAAGTGGGGAAATAAAATTTCACATTATCAATAATGAAACACCCTATCTGTAGAATTTCTATGACCCACATTTGAATGATATTTTAGCATAGTCATTTTCAATCTACAATCTTATTCTTTTGTGATGAATTTGCATTGAACTTATTGAAGTACACACACATTTTCCTACTATTTATGAGGGCTAATATTTATAGCATGTCTATTTCTGTAGGCGGCCTATTTATTACAAATTCTACTATGCAAGATGAAATTTGGTAGTGACATGGCATCAAGAGTGCCCTTGCATGACTATATTTACCTCCTAGATAAGTGTGCACTTCTTGTAGTATCCCCAGTTCTATTTTTGGAGTTCAAATCTTTTCTTGGAGTCTTCTACTCCTAGAGACTTGAGTTCTATTTTTAGGGGCTAGTTCTATTTCTAGATTTTAGAGCTACATGCATGACTTCTTACTTAGTTTTTTTTTTTTATTCCATTCATGGCCACCTCTATTTATGGTTGTCACCCCATACTTGTCTAGCTAACTCCATTTGTGTCTAGTTAGGAGAGATGGAGTAGTTGTTTTTGGTATTACATGTTCATGCACTATAAACCTCAACTAGTGCACTATTCCTCTCTCCTTAAGGGGATTATATATAAGTAACTTAGCTATTCAATATAATACGATAAAATTGACTTGGTTTCTTTAACAAGAAATTTGAATTAGTCTCTTATTATCTCCTCTTTCTCTTTTGTCTCGAGATTTGAATTGCTAGAGTTCTTTCTTTTTTGCAGCTAGAGTCTTGTGGGCATGTCATATAACAATATTGCATGCTATTAGAACATAGAATGATTTTGTAAGGAGAAGCACATATTTTTTTGGGGTGACAAAGGATTGAAGTGCACATAGAGAATAGATAAACCCATATCAATGAACCTCATAACATTTTATTATTTTGAACAGAGGCCAAAGATTCAACTTATATTGAAAAGCAAAGTTCTCTATAGGATTACTATGGGAACTAAGCCAAAGCCTAATTTTTCTATTGACAAATATTTTTTTTAAATAGGATGGATGAAACATATTGGATGTTATGCTTAGCAATGTCTCCATATCTAGTTTTCCATGTAGAATCTTCCTACATACGTAATGATGTATGGAACACTTTGAAGGGTTTTTTTGGGAAATGTGATGAACTATGAGGACACTATTAGGATATTCTGACACATAAGAAATAGTTAAGTATAAATTGGTATAATGTAGAGTTAGGTAAAGTGTGTTTCTTTACTATGTACTTTTGTAACTTACAATCCGATGATCACAATATGTAGTTATCCAACAGTTCATTCTCTCCTTGGTATTACCGACACTTGATCCATGGCTTAACACCCAATTGGTCCTTGATCTCTATTTAAAGAGCATGGAGAGTCATTTGTAGGGTAACCGTTCATGAGAGAAGCCTATGTAAATTTTTATTCTTTTATTAATAAATTGCCTAAGTGGTGTCCTTTGGTGTTCTGTCTGAGGAACTTACCCTATAAATTCCTACATGGTATCAGAGCTATTTAAGGGCAGCATCCGTTGGTGATCCAAATCTGAAGCCGGTGGAACTGCATCCGACTGTTGTTTCCTAGATCTACTATTACCGACTACTTTCGGGCCGAGAGAACTACTCTATTGTGTTAGGAACATTTTTTCCAGTGAGGAACCCCTTTCGTTTGATGTGAAAAGGTTTCCAGTAGCCCTAGCTACGTCATTTTTAAGATCTGGAGGTATACAGTGCTTATTTGCAGTTTTTAGTTATTTTCTCTCTGTTTATTTCAGTTTATTTAGCTCTTTGCTTTTTTATTAGCAGATCTATACCTTTCATTTCTGTGTATGCTCTTTTCCCATGACTCTATGCGATCTGGGCAAATCAGAAATAGAAAGGAAGGATTTTTCTCATGTGTATGCTCTTTTCTGCAGCGCCTTAGTGTGATCTCAGAAAATCAGAAATAGCGAGGAAAATATTTAGTTTTCGGCTAAAGCTAACTTCAAGCCACAAGGTTTGTTTTTTCTATATGTCCATGTTGGGTTTTGTGTGTTTTGTTTTGTAGTAAAAATAGAGCTTTCTCAACTAATCATACACCCAAAAGCTTCAGTGACTAAAAAAAACAAACAAACAAAAAACCCTTCCTCTTTTCCCAAAATTACTAACATTTTAATCTAGCTCACTTGGTCCAAAGCTACTTTATGAGAATAGAGGTCTTGAGTCCAAGTCTTTCTTTTTGTTGAGCTAATTATATTAAGTTTCGAAAGGGGGGCAATTTTTTTTTAAACATAACATTATCATTCATTTCCGCACATTCCCACACTTCGTCGGCATCTTCAACAACATTTCTTCAAAAAGCCATAACTTCTTCATTCAGAAGCCTTTTTTAGAGCATTTTTTTTTAATCATCCTAATTTTTCAAGATATTTCCATTGGAACACTTACTTTCAGCATATGTAGCTTTAGTTTCTATTAAAATGAAAATTCCATGCCAATTTATTCTTGACGGCACCAACTACTTCCAATGGTGGTCCTACATTGTGGATTTACTTAGAAGTAAAGGTATTTACAGAATAGCCTCAAGCCAAGAAACCAAACTAAAAGATGAAGATAAGGCAACCAAATGGGAAAATAGGAAAGATCAAGCATGTGGGTTGATAGGGATGTCTATTTCTCTAGACCTTAGATTCCATATCACAGAACTTGATACTCCTAATGAAGCAATGAAACAGATCACTAAAGTTTTTGGAATTAAAAATGAGCTTAGAGCCCATCAACTCGAAAATGAGTTGCTTACATTGGACCCCAATAATTTTTCTTCCCTTGAAGATTTTTTGTCCAAGTTCAAGACCCTTAGACTTCTCTTGGAAGATGTTAAGGCTAAGAAAGAAGATGGTAACCTTATCTATTCCATTCTTACTAAGTTGAGACCAGCCTACTCTGTGTTTGTTTCCACCTTCCATTCTACAAGAGAAGCCTTAATTTCTCAAGGACAAGACTACAAGTCCCCTTCCTTTGATGCTTTGTGATTCTTTAATAAGAGAAAAGAAACTCTACATCTTGGTCTTTTAATCTTGGAAACCTTCTAAGAAAGCCTTAGCGCTCAGCAGCAACCAAATTCAAAGAATCCTAAGAAAGTTGTATCCTAAAAAGAAATGGGTCCTAAAACCAAACAGGGTCCTAAGTAATTTTCAGTCTCAAATGAAAAATCGTTTCAACAAAGAATAAGGCAAATAAAAACAAAGGAGAAAATTGATAGACTTGCCACTTTTGTACCGATTATGGCCATTTAGAATCCAAAATGCTTTAGAAGATGGAAGCCTTGGAAGCAACAATGAAGAAGCATAACATCCATTCGGAGCACTCTTCAACTTCAACTTCATCTTCAAGAATAACACTTTCTGCATGTGGTTGTCAAGCATCTCGGTCTGGCTATGCACTAAATATATCTTCTTCTTCTCATTCTCATGAGTGGCTCATTAATTATGGAGGTTCTTATCACATGGCCAAAAACAAAGCCATGTTTTCTTCTTTAAATGATTGTAACACCAAAAATATATATGTTGGTGATGATAGATCTCTTAGTGTTGTAGGGACTAGAACTGTTCATATAGACAATGGTCAATTTAGGGATGTATTATGTGTTCCAACCTTATCCTGCAACCTTCTATCTGTATATCAGATAACTCATTCAGGTGAAGGTAAAATCGTTGAATTTTCACCTCACAATGTTGTAAATTAAGGACCTAAGAGATCTTAGACAAGATTTTAGCTACTTGGCATTGTTGATGATTCTACAAGGTTGTATAAGTTTAACAACTTTGGGTCATCAAATCTTCCCTCGGTATTTGTTGCTCATAACAATGAAGTGAGCAAACTTTGGCATGAGCGATTTGGTCACTTAAACTATTGCTCCTTTCAGAGTCTATGTAAAGAAAATATGGTGACAAGTCTTCCAATGGTATCTTGCAGAGATGGCGTTTGTTCCAGATGTGTACTTGGAAAACATCATCGGGATGGTTTTGAAAAACGTGCCTCTTGGCATGCCTCAGCCCCTTTACAGCTTGTGCATAGTGATTTATGTGGTCCACTTCCAGTTGTTTCATTCTCAAGCTACAAGTATTTCTTAACTTTCATTGATGATTTCTCCAGACGCACTTGGGTATACTTCTTAAAACTCAAAAGTGAAGTATTTAACATGTTCTTAGTCTTTAAGGCCTTTGTTGAAAAACAATCTGGACATCAAATTCTTAAGCTAAGATCTGATAATGGCGGAGAATATGTTAACAACAAATTCATCAACTTTCGCACTAAGAATGGAATTCAAATGCAACATATTGTTCCATATACTCCACAACAAAATGGTGTAGTTGAAAGGAATAATTGCACCTTAAAGGAAATGGCTAATTGTATGCTTCAATCTAAAGGACTTAGTCTTAATTTTTGGGCAGAAGCAATTAACTGTGCAAATTACATAATAAATCGCACTCCTACTTAGGTTTTAAAGAATATCACTCCAGAAGAAGCATGGAGATCAATTAAACCAGATGTAAGTCACTTTCGTGTTTTTGGAAGTGAAGCATGGGCCCATATTCCAGATGAGAAACATAAATATTTAGAACCTAAGAGTGAAAAATGTATTTTTGTTGGATATTTTGAAGATTTCAAAGGATATAGACTTATTCCACTTAAGTCCAAAAATGTTATCATTAGAAGAGATGTAAAGTTTGCTAAAAATATATTGGCCTACGAGCCTAGTACGGCGGATGTGCCACCTCTCTTTATCTCTTCTACTTTTGAAAATATTTCTTCTTCAAATGATGAAAGCGAGGATGACAATCCTCCCCCACCTTCTCAGGATCCTTCTTCAGCTCCTCAGCTTCCAAAATGGGTCTGTGCTACTTGGGATGCAACAGGCGCTCTTGTCGGTGATCCTACAGATCAACGACGTAGACGTTCTCAGTTTGATAGAGCCTCTTCTTTACAAGCTCAAGCTTCAGCGAATTATGATCCTGACACCTTTGCAGAAGCTTCAGGCCATCTAGATTTGGACGCAACAATGAATTAGAAATATCGTTCATTATTGGCAAATGATACATGGGATCTTGTTCCTCTACCAAAGGGACGAAAACTTGTTAGATGCAAATGGGTTTATAGAACCAAGTATGGACCAAATGGGAAAGTTGATAAACATAAAGCTCGTCTTGTTGCTAATGCTTTTTCACAAGTTGAAGGCATTGACTATACTGAAACCTTCTCCCATGTTGCCAAAATGAACTCTATTCGCCTTGTACTTTCCCTTGCTGCCTCTTTCAAATGGGAAGTCCATCAGATGAATGTTAAATTTGCCTTCTGCATGGGGACTTGCATGAAGAAATCTATATGGAACAACCTACTGGCTTTATACAAACAAACTCCAACCTTGTATGTCAGCTTAAGAAATCCCTTTATGGTCTCAAGCAAGCTCCTCGGTTGGTATGCCAAAATGGATAGCTTTCTATTAGAAACTGTCTTTTCTAGGTGTCATTCTGACAATACTGTCTACACCAAGAAAGTGGACAAGTCTCTTATCATTCTTGTTCTTTATGTTGATGATCTTATCCTTACTGGTAGTGATCCCAACCTTATAAACCATGTGAAGTCCAACCTTAAAAAGAAGTTTGAAATGACAGACTTAGGACACATGCATTATTTTCTTAGTCTTCAAGTCTTGCAATCCAAGGAAGGTATTTCCCTTTCCCAGTCCAAGTATGCCTGTGATCTTCTACGCTATTTTCACATGGAAGACTGTAAGCCAGCCCCTTCTCCCTTTCAATTTGGAGCCAAACTTTCAGTCACTTGTACTTTCCCTGAAGTTGATGCTACCTTATACCATCAACTTGTAGGGAAACTTTTGTATCTGACCCATACTCGTTGTGACCTTTCCTTTGTTGTTGGCCTTATTGCTCGTTTTATGCAAAACCCACATGAAAGTCATTGGAAAGCAGCTAAAAGAATACTTCGTTATGTTCGAGGTACAATTCAATTTGGGATTCATTACAGTGCAAAAGCATCTCCTCTATTTGTTGGTTTCACTGGTTCCGATTGGGTTGGTGACCCTGATGATCGAAAGTCTACTGTAGGTTATGTGTTCACTCTTGGTTCAGGACCTGTTACATGGGCTTGCAAGAAACAAGGTGCCATTTCTCTTTCTTCAGCAGAAGCAGAATATCGTGGTGTCGTAGAAGCTAGTAAGGAGGCCCTATGGCTTCGTCAAATCCTGTCAGAGTTTGACTTTCAGCAGCAGCATCAGACTACACTTTGGTGTGATAATCAAAGTGCCATTGAACTATGCAAAGATCCAGTCCAACATCAGCGCAGCAAACACATTGAACTGCACATGCACTTCATCAGAAAGCTCATTCATGACCATGTTCTTGAAGTGAAATATTGTTCAACAGATGATCTTTCCAAAGGCTCTCACAGAGGTGAAGTTTACTAAACTTCAATTTATGGTTGGAATTCAGGAAGTTGTCACTAAGGGGGGGTAGGCTCTAGTGCCTCCTTCCTTCTCCTATTGTCATATTTGTACATCCTTCAATCCTATCCCAAGTTGTTCTTAAGGGGGGATGTTAGGATATTCCGACACATAGGAAATAGTTAAGTATAACTTGGTCTAGTGTAGAGTTAGGTAAAGTGTGTTTCTTTACTATGTACTTTTGTAACTTACAAGCCGACGGTCACGATATGTTCTAGACATGAAGTGATTCGACGGTTCATTCTCTCATCGGTATTATCGACACTTGATTCGTGGCTTAACACCCGATTGGTCCATGATCTCTATTTAAAGATAATGGAGGGTCATTTGTAGGTTAACCGTTCTTGAGAGAAGCTTATGTAAATTTTCATTCTTTTATTAATAAATTGCCTGAAGTGGTCGCGTCGGCTCAGGCTGTGGACTGTTTCCCTCTTTGAGGGTTTTAACCACGTCAACAATACTAGTGTATTGATCTGTGATCTGTTTGTGAGCGATGTCCTTTGGTGTTCTGTCTGGGGAACTTATCCTGTAAATTCCTACACCATTGACTTTATATAGACCTTCACATCTTAATCCCAGAGTGAATGCATCTCTCAAGCTAGATCTCATCGACCAAGTGAGAACTTTACCATTTATAAAAGCAACTTCCATTCTTTTATCTTCTAAAAGTAGATATGGATACAAGATTCTTCTTTAAACCAAGTGTGTATAAAACTTCTTGAAGTGTCATAGTTTTACCTTGATCCAGATGGAAAGAAACAAAACCAAATACCTTTATCAACATGTTTATCAACATCTTGTAAAGTGTCACGAAGCCATAACGGTCTTTTTTTGGCAAGAGGATCACATGAAGGAGGATCCAAAGGGTCCATGGGCTCCATGGGTTCATCAACAAGATCAGTTTCAATCTCAAGATCTTCTTGTATTCCAAATACATCATCTTGTTTATAAACATTAGCGGGAGGAAGAGGAGTATCTCTTTTCTTTCCAAGGGTTGCATCTTCATCAAATGTTACATCCCTGCTAAATTATATATTTCTTTGTCCATGTACATATTTTCTATAAGCTTTAGAATTCTCACAATAACCAACAAATGTACCTTTCTTTCCTGAAGCTTCCAGCTTGTTCCTCTTTTCTTTTGGAACATGGAAGTAGACACGACATCCAAAGATCCTCAAGTGCCCCACCTCGATCCTTTCACCAGTGAAGACTTTTTCAGGAGCTTTGTTGTTTTTGGCACGGCGAGGGGATTTATTTTGAACATAGACAACTGTGCTAACAACTTCTCCCCATAAGATCTTTGGTAATTTTTTATTATGCAACATAGTTTTGACTGCTTCCATGATAGTTCTATTCTTTCATTCAGCCACACCATTTTGTTATGGGTTTTATGGTACAGTCGTCTCTTTCCTGATTCCAGCTTCTTTGCAGAAGTCAATGAAATCATTGGAAGTGAACTCTCCTCCATTGTCAGATCTGAAGATTTTGATCTGCTTTCAGGTTTCTTTTTCTACCAGATCTTTGTAGTTTTTAAACATGTTAAATGCTTGACTTTTACTTTTCAAAAAATAAATCCATCTCTTGCGAGAAAATCATCTACAAACATTATATAAAACAAGTAGCCACCAAGAGAAGTTACAGGCATAGGTCCACATAAATCTGAGTGTACAAGATGAATTACCTGATTGGTTCTACTTTTGCTCAAAGGAAATGATACCTATACTTGCGTTCCACTTGCGCACCATTGGAAAACTCCATCATGATCTGCTCTAATCTTCAGCTTTCCGGAAACCATCTTTCTCACATGAGGTAATGCTTTATAGTGCATATGAGTGAACATTTGGTGCCAAAGTTCACTTTGATGATTACTATCACGGATCAGTGCATGGATTGGTCTTCCATTGACTTTATACAGACCTTCACATCTTGATCCCAAAGTGAATGCATCGCTCAAGCTAGATCTCATCAGCCAAGTGAGAACTTTACCATTTATTGATCTGAAATGAGTGCCCTAGCTACTAATTCAGATTTCAATTCAATTCATCTCTCAATTCTCCACTAAAACATAATGGAAAATTGGCTTACAATATTCATTCTCATCATTGCTTAAAGACATACAAACCAAAACATATGCAAACTATAGTAAGCAATCAAGATAGAGACATGACACAGACAATTTGATAACGGAGTTCACCAGAACCTCCCTGGCTACCTCTCCGGGTCCATCAACCCATGAACCTGCTTTAATGATTCTTGAAGGAGCCTTGAAGAAGCTCTCCACAAGCTCTCTTCTCCTCTTCTTGATTACCAAGAAGGGTTTTTAAAGGCTCTCCATCTAAACAACCTAAATATTTTTATAGAGACAATATCTCTCAAGATCCCCTTTGATTAGGACCTTTGCATATCTCAAGGGAATTGGTTGGAACAAATCTCTCAACCATCCTTAAGGATCTCAACTTCCTCCACGGGACTCTCCTTGAGACTAGGGATTGCAAGCCCACATGGCTTTTCTCCAATAATCCCTTTTTTTTAATTAAAAAAATACATTATTATGAATATCTTATCTCATATGTTAATTATTTTACATGGCCATTTTTCCCAAATACCAACAAGAATATTTTCCAAGCCTATGAAGACATATGAACTTCATTCCCTTTGTATTAGAAAAACTCCATGTGAGTTCTTTGTTGGCCGGACTGTGTTGGTTGTATCTGAGGCTGACCGGAACATGTCAACATTCGAGGATCCTCCTAAATCATTTATGAAAGCAACTTTCATTCTTTTATCTTCTAAAAGCATATATGGATACAAGATTCTTCTTTAAACCAGGTACATATAAAACTTCTTGAAGTGTCATAGTTTTACCTTGATCCAGATAGAAAGAAACAAAACCAAATACCTTTATAGGATATGTAGAGTTATCTCCAAGAATGATTTTCAAATTTGTCTCCCTCTCAACCAAATTTGAGAACACTTCCTTATACCAGTAAAGTACCTCCAGGCACCACTATCAACCAATTACAAGAATCTGCAAAAGACGATCCAGAAAGAGCAGAAATAAGGAAGTATTTTGATTTTGTTTCAACTACATTGTTATCATACCCAGGGTTCCTTGAAGAACAGTAGCCTTCTTTACGAGTCGAATGAGCCTCTCTTTTTCTTCTATACTCAAAGTTGTTGGTACAATTGTTGTAGTTGGATCTCGGTGTTCTTTTGGTTTTTGGACAGTCACAGTGATAGTGACCATGCTTATGGAAACTGTAGCATTGGACCTTTGATAAGTCTTTGTTCCATTTGAAGGAATTGTTGGATCTGGAAGCAAAGCTTTCTCAAGTAGCGATGGCCTCTTCTTCCTTTTTTGCTTCTTGCTTTTGACAACAAAGCGAGTAGGTTCTCCCTCATGCTTGGGAATTTTTCCTCTGGAAATCATTTGGGCTTCTTCTTGACTACAGTTTCCCAAGAGCTCATCAAATGTCAGAAACTTGTCATTGTTGTTGATGGTGGTAATAAAAGTTTCCCAAGTTGGAGAAAGACCTCCAAGTGTAATCAACACAAACTCCTTATCAAATATAATTTCATCAACTATTTATTTAATTTTAGAGACCTCATGAAGTATGCTTGAATAGTCTTAAAAGCAAGAATTTAGCTCAAGTTATTCACTTAATACATTCCAATGAACTTATCATACATTTCTTTGGATTTCTTCAAGTTGGAGACATAGGTGATGATATGGTCTCCAAGAGAATCAAAGATAATCTTTTTAGCCTTGACTTCTCCTTTCTTGAATCTGGCCTTGATAGTAGCAATAGAGTTTTATGTTGGTTATGCTACCTCTCTTTCAACATACTCTAGTACATCATGTTCCCAAGAGTAATATATAATCTAGCCTTCCAAGGGAAGAAATTAGAAGCAACAACCAACCTTTCTTCATGCTTGAAGTAAGAGGAAGACATCTTGATATGCTCAAACAAATATCAGCAGCAAATAGAAGGGAAAGCAAGAAAAAATTCAGCAGAAAATGAGCTGCAAATAGAAGGTACAAAATGTGATATTTCAACAGAAAATCAGCCGCAAATAGAAGGGACAGCAAGAGAAATTTCAGCAAAAAATGAGATGCAAATAGAAGTTTCTAGGGCAACAAGTGATATTTCTGCAGAAAATAAGAAGAGAGAAGCTCTTGACTTCTTCAACTTGTCTTCACGAAAGCTCTGATACCATGTTGAAAATTTGGTGTTCTATGTTGAAACAATTACTTAAAATGAAACTTCTTCCAGTTGCAATATCAATTAAGCAATTGTAGATAGAACATACACCATATATATTATAAACCATATGCAAAATAGAAGACAGCCAAGAACACAATGGGACACAGAGAATTTAAGTCTAATGACCAGGGCAAAAACCACAAGGGGAAAACCCAACCAGATTCTTCTTCTATTAGAAATCAATTGTTTTGTCGACAAACAGAATACAATGAGATAAGAGAATGAAGTTCACCCAAATCGGAATTAGTTGTAGCATGAAGATCTCTGACAATAGTAGCTAATGCAAACACTAAATCACTTTGGTTCACCCAAGTTTTGCTCTTACTCCCCAAGTCTCTCTCTCTCTCTCTCTCTCTCTCTCTCGTTCAAATTCTTCTTTCACAATGCACAAGTGAGTAGAGAGGATACGAGGCACATATATGTAAGACGAGCAAGGAGTTCAAGTCATAAAGGAGGAGTAACTCGCATGCCTTTAGGGAGAGTTACATATGTCAATTTAGGGAGAGTAGGGATGCATGCCATAAAGGAGAGAGGAGTACATATGCCTTGAAGGAGAGAGTGTAACATATGCATTGAAGAGTGCATAAGAGGAATCTTTTATAACGAGTTTTTTATGTGTAAGAGAGTGTAGGAGGAGTCTAACGAATTCATTAATAGAGAGAGGGAGTAACACATCATTAAATGAGAGAGAGAGGTACGAGTGCCATCAAGGAGAGAGAGAGGTACGAAGTGGCATGATTGAGTGCCAAGTAGAAAAGGTGACATGTATTTCTATTTAGATAATATTATAGTTTCATAAGGATAATAATAATATTAATGATAATATCGATGATTCAATAAAAATTGAACAATTACGATTGATTAAGGATAAGTTAAGTGATCTTCCATCATCTATACTTGATTACCAATTGAAGCAAGGTGATTTACTACTTTTTGAATGATAGACATGACTTTCTATTTTTAGAATGTGACTCTAGAATAGTTAGAAATGAGATTTTATTCAAGGAAATTCATCCCTTAGCTACCAATTTTCAACACTTAACTTAGGTCACCTCAAGAGAACTTAATCAAGAACATTGTTCAATGACAATAAAGAGATAAAAAATACTAGCAAAATAATGATGAATACTCAATAGCCCTTATCCATTAACAATAAACAAATTGGAAGAAGATAACTCACATTGAATAGCACATATCATCAAAGATCACCAATAATCATCCATGAAAAGATGTCAATCCACATCAACAAAGCCTTCTCATCAAGATCTACCAATATCCATTAGGAAAGAGAACAAGCCATCCACATCAACAAAATCTTCCAAAAGGTCACTCAACTTGTTTCTCCATAGTTGAAATTAAGAATCAAGAGAGATTTTCAAGTATTTCAAACTTGATAAGGAATTTCTCCCCAATCCAACCATGTGAAAATGAGATGAAGTGCACGTGTCTTTATAGAGGTACTCAACTTCCTTTACATAAATATAATAATTTTTAAGCCTAAGAACCCCTAATCTAGCCTATAGAGGGAAAATGTTAGTTTTTGTAGCATCAGACAAGCGTTCTAGTCTCGATTTTGGTCAAAGAGGCTAAGAAAAACAAGATCTCCAAAACCCGAAAAAGGTTTCGAGAGAAAACACCTAGAGGCAGTTCGATTAAGTTAATTGATCAGTGATTAAAAATTGCTTAAATCTAACTTAGGAAAATTAATTAATTAACAACAATTAATTGAGAAAGATCAAGAATGTTCTAGAAACTCACACGGATTGAGTTTGAGATTATCTGAGCCATTGATGGAGATCTAATCATGGTCGTTGAGTCACCAACGAGAGATTATAAGAGCAGTACAATGGGGATGGAGAAGATACATCGAGTGAGTGGTTGATCTAGGTAGATCAAATTTCCCATAGAGCAAAGATTTAGCCAAGGAAGGAATTCGATCCAAAGATCGGGTAGCAGAGGCTGAGAAGCAACAACAGTGAGATTTTGAAGAAGTTTCCAATTCCAGAGAGGCAACAGCAAGAGGCCGAGCTTTTCCTCAATGAGGTTGCGTAGGGACTGCACAAGCAGCTTTAGAGGGAGTTCAATTTATCTTAAAGAGAGGCTAGTTCAGTTGCTGGAGGCTATGAAAATTTTCAAAAGGCCAAGCCAGTCATTTTCATAAGCTAAGTCAAGCAGAACAACAACATCAGAGCAATTCCAAAGGCAATAAGAATTAGCCAGCGCAGAGGTTGACGCAGGGATGTTCTAGCAGCGAGTTTGAGCCAATGTCAGAACTGATACCAGTGTCGGGTGAGACAAAATTGTCTCACTAATTTTTTGGCCATATTATTTTGCTAAGAATTGCCAATTTGGCATCCAAACTTTTTGTTCTCAAATTTCATTGTTGCATATAATAATAAAACCCTCATTTGTTGCACTGGTTTTCCCACATCGGGCTTTTCTAAGGACATTTGTCCAAAAACAATAATGTCAATTCTATTGTGTGTGCTCTATTTTCTCAGTTCCAGATTTATTTCCACAATGCATTTTATTTGTGAAAATTGCAGTTGTGACTTTATTCGTTGTTTATCGTAATAGCAAATAAATTGCACATAATAATATTCAATTAGAAGAATAGTTTCCAATTTCTGCAATAGAGTGAAAATTTCACATGGTATCAGAGCAGTGTTGAACAAATCAGAGACTCACTAACGAGGAATAAATTGTGTTGTTTCAAAGGGAGTATCTGGGCAAAAATGTTGGGTCTGCAAAGGGGCCAGCCAAGAGTGTGAACTAGCAAAGGCAGGGGTTTGATTTTCAGTTGCAGGCAGCAAAAAATTCGAAGAGCCTCAGTTGCAATCATTTGCAGGCAGTAGTGTTGCCAAGAAGTAGCTTTGGTGAGCAGATCAGCAATTTTGTTGAGCATATATGGGCATAATGATTTTGCAACAAGGATTTTTTAGCCACACAGAGACGAATTTTCAAAGTTTCCCTGAGGGTGTTCGGCTCCAATTTTTTGAAGGAAATCCAAGATTTCCATCGCAAAGGCAGTAGCAGAACAGATTTGTGCATTTCAGAAGTGAGTGCAAATAGCAAAGCATGCAGTTGAGCAAGAAAGGGAAGAGATTCCTATTTATTTTCCAAAATTTGAGTTTTGCAAAAATGGCCTTGGCGGGACTTCGAGATCAGGATAGGCTTCATAGAGCCTCTAATTATTTGTATCTGGAAAGCCAGAATGAATTTCTTGCTAGACGAGCATGGTCTAAAGACATATGCAGAAAGAGTTGTTGTCATACCTACACATTCGCAACAGCTAGAGAACTACAATAAGGATATGGCCAAGGCGAAGAGGATGATCCTTGATGGAGTTCAAGATCATATAGTCCCACATCTAGCTGGCAAGAATACTGCCTAGAAATGTGGGATGCAGTCACCACACTTTTCCAAAATCCTTTCGAGAACCAGAAGATGTTCTTGAAAGAGAAGTTGCAGACCACTAAGATGCATAAGAGTGAAGGAGTCACTCCTTATCTCACCAAAATTCGGAATGTTCGAGATGAGCTTCCAACAATTGGAGAGACACCCCTCGAGAGTGAGCTAGTGTGTATAGCTCTCAATGGTTTCACCAAGGAGTGGGCATCTTTCGTCCAAGGTATTGTTGGAAAAGATCAGCTACCTGGATGGGATCAATTGTGGGCCAATTTCACTTAGGAAGAGATGAGGTTTGCTCTGGTCGATAGCAGTAGCAAAGGACCGAAGAGTGTGAAGGACAAGGAGAATGTAGCCCTTGCATTGATGGGGAAGGCAAAGAAAAGTCTCAATCAAGGACAAAGCTCAAAGGGAGAAGAAAAGAAGAAACATTTGTCGAAGATCAAGTGCTTTGGATGTGGTGAGTTTGGTCACCACAGTACCTAGTGTCCCAAGAAGAAGAAGGACAAGAAGGAGAAACCAGAGCAAGCAACAGCTTTAGCAGCAATTGATAATTTGTCCAATAGGTTGGAGGACGAATTTGCTTAGTATGCAACTATACCTCCAGGAGAGAGGTGGGGAAATCTTGAACCCTAGTTCCCAGAGTTACGAAGATTTGGGCAAGATCCATGGAGGATAGCATCAGAGAGATGCTTCCTCGCAGATCATTACCCTTTCTACAAGGGCCCACAGTTTTAGAAGCATATGGATTAGTGTCATCTTGGCGCAATCAGATCTCGAGGGACAATAGCGGAACTAGTTGCAGTCAATTATTGAGGGGCACAAAACTAGTCAGAGCATAGACACACTCAATAGACAATGCAAAAGCTAGTGTTGATTTTTGGGTGGCATCGAATGTGCTCTAGCTCCGAAATTTTGTGGAGGGGCTAGAACACATGAGATCTCCAAGACCCAGAAATCATTTGGTGAAATTCCGCCCGGATTGTATTTTATTAAAATAATTAATATTTTTAATGGGGTTCCTAAGTCTGAATTAGGAAAATTAAAATATTAATGGGTATTAATAAAAATATGGGTGAGAAGCTTCTAAGAGACGAGGATCAAGTCTAATTTAATCTTAGTCGTTGATTAGAGATTAGATCACAGTCGTTGATTTCTCAACAGGGAAAATATAAAGGAGGCTTGGGGTTAGTTGGAGAATACACACACACGGAGCAACATTTGAGCTAATTCGAAATTCTGGGGCATGGTTTGCTGAGAATTTCGGAGTAAGTTTCTAGTGCAAAGAGGGGCGCTTCAGCAGAGGGACTTCAGTCCAAGGCCGATAATACATAGCACAGAGGCAGCACAACAACAGGGAGAGACAACACATCTCTAGAAGCGTGATACAAAGGCTAGAGGAGCTGAAACAGCCACTTAGAGGTAGCACTGGGGTTTTTGTTAGGCAGATCAAGAAATCGATTTTTGAGCCAAAAAGGATCACTGGGAGGGTGATGCAGTTCCAGCGCAGCACTAGGAGCAACCATCGCTGCATAACACTGGGACAGCGCAATCACCTGTGGGGTTTGTTCATCCAGTTGTTGGATTCGCCAAAATATGTCTCCGAATGGAGGTACTTCTGCTGGGTTTATTCTCTTTTGGGTGAACCGAATTTGGCACCCTAGTTGTATTCAAAAATCTACTTAATAATAAAACCCTCATATCTGTTGCACCGGTTTTCCAACATTGGGTTTTTCTGGGGACGTTTATTCCAAAAATCACTGTGTCCTTTGTGTGGTTGTCTCATTTATTTTTTCAGTACTTGATCTGTATATTGGTGTAGGCTGCAGTGTATTTTCATTAATATTTTCTGAATAATTCTGAAAATAACTTGTAAACTGAAGAACACAACTAGGTAATGCAAATCAGTTTACTGCAGTAGAATTTCTGGTTTGTTAGATTCTGATATTTTCACATGGTATCAAAGTAATTGCAAATCAAGGAGGACTGAAGCCATCGGCGAAAGAACAAAAGAAAATTTGTGTGCAAAAGCAATTGTCTCGAGAGACAGCGCAATTTCTGGCCGAGAGAGTAGAGGAGGGGTGACGCAGTCACCAAGGGAGGCTCACGCAAAGCTTGCGTCAGACTGATTGGGTGACATTGTCGCTGCAGAGGGCAGCGCAGAGACTGTTGAGTCTTGTTTTTCCAGTTGTCGTGGCTAGAGGTGCAGCGCAGATTTTATCTGGAGTTGCTGGTGGGGTGTTGATTCTTTTGGTGTAGAACAGTACCTCGTGGGGCAGAAGAAAAGTAGAGGGAACCAATACCTCAGAAGATTTCTTGCCAAGAAATCTAGATCCAGTGCTGAGCAGCGGCAAAGAGAGATTAAAGAGGGGTGGTTCGACAGTGGTAGGAAGAAGGATTTCCGTGAAGGAAATCGAAATTCTGAGGGAACTTGTTCCTTAGAGGATTTATATCGCCAAAGAAATCCAGATCCGAGTTTTGTTGGGACAACAGCGAAAAAGGGAGAAGAGAACCAGTTCGACATTTCTATTTGGCAGAGACAGCAGCCGCATCACATACGGCTACGGGATCCCTTAATGGCAGTAGCAGAATACAAGAGTCAGTTGGTGCGAGGGATGATGGAGTGATAGTGGCAGAGCTAAACTGCCAAAGTCTGAAGCAGCGCAGTAGAGTGTTGAGCAGCGCAGGAGGCACAAAGCAAATACAACAACAGCGTAGTAGCATCAAAGGGTCAGCACAGATTAGCAGCAGAGGTAGCTTCAGCATCACAGGGTATCTAGACTGACCATCATGTCAGTTTTTGGGTGACTTTTCAGTTGCTTACTTCTCAGCAATTGAGTTGCAGTGCAACAGTTAGCAGTGGTAGTGCTATGGGCAGCATGATGCAACATATTGAGCGGCAGCTGCTGTACATATGTAGCAGTCACAGTTGCAGTGTCATGGGAAGCAGTACAGATTGCAGCAACGTAGTGGATGAGGGGCAGTAAGCCGAGCATCAGCAATGCAAAGGACCGAGGTCGTGAATCAGTTGGAAACTTCTGCTAGGAAGTATTCCTATAGCACATTCCTCACTAAGAGGGAGTGTTGATTTTTGGGTAACATTAGATGTGCTCTAGCTCCGAAATTTTGTGGAGGGGCTAGAACACATGAAATCTCTAAGACCTTGAAATCGATTGATGAAATTCCACCCGGATTGTATTTTATTAAAATAATTAATATTTTTAATGGGGTTCCTAACTCTAAACTTGGGAAATTAAGATATTAATGGGTATTAATAAAAATATGGGTGAGAAGCTTCTAAGAGACGAGGATCAAGTATAATTTACTCTTAGCCGTTGATTAGAGATTAGATCACAGTCGTTGATTTCTCAACAAGAAAAGTATAAAAGGAGGCTTGGGATCAGTGGAGAATACACATAGAGAGAGCAACACTTGAGCTAATTCAAAATTTTGGACGTGGTTTGATGAGAATTTCGAAGTAAGTTTCTAGTGCAGAGGGGCAGTTCGGTAGAGGGACTTCAATCCAAGGCCGAGAATACATAGCAGAGAGGCAGCACAACACTAGGGAGAGACAGCACAACGCCAGAAAGGTGACGCAAAGGCTGGAGGAGCTGACACAATCACTTAGAGGCAGCACTGGGGTTTCTATGAGGCAAATTGAGCAGCAGTTTAGCAACTCGATTTCCGAGCCAGGAAGGCTCACTGGGAGGGTGACGTAGCTCCTAGAGAAGGTAACACAGTTCCAGCGCAGAGCTGGGAGTAGCCATTGTTGCACAACACTGGGGGTAGTGCAGTCACCTATGGGATTTATTCATCCAGTTGTTGGATTCACCAAAATATCTGTCTCCAGATAGAGGTACTTCTGCTAGGTTTATTCTCTGTTGGGTGAGCCAGATTTGGCACCCTAGTTGTATTCAGAAATTTGCTCAATAATAAAACCCTCATATCTATTGCATGGGTCTTCCCACATTGGGTTTTTCCAGGGACGTTTAGTCCAAAAATAAGTGTGTCCTTTGTGTGGTTGTCTCATTATTTTTTAGTACTTGATCTGTATATTGGTGTAGGCTGCAGTGTATTTGCATTAATATTTTCTGAATAATTCTGGAAATAACTTGTTAAACTGAAGAACACAAGTAGGTAATGCAAATCAGTTTTGCATTACTGATTTGCAGAGCCAGTCCAAGGAAACAATTGACTGAAAGTTTGGTTTTCAATTGTAGTAGTTGTTGCAACAACAGCATGAGATCAAAGGCAACACAAAGCAAAGTTGGCAATAGTACAGAGTGGTACAGTGCAGTGTCAACAACAACACAGATGCAGTAGGGTTCAGCTACAGGGTTGGAAAATGAATCAGAGTATGGGCAGTGGCTTGGTGGGTAGTGACAAGTTGTCATAGTTGTTAGACATCAACAACATGAGGGAAGATTTTACAGGAGAAAAATAGTAGAACACCTTCCTCGCTATAAGGGAGTGTTAGTTTTTGTAACATCGAATAGGTGTTCTAGTCTCGACTTTGGTCAAAGAAGCTAAGAAACACAATATCTCCAAAACCCAGAAAAGATTTCGGGAGAAAACGCTTAGAGACAACTCAATTAAGTTAATTAATCAATAATTAAAAATTGCCCAAGCATAACTTAGGAAAATTGATTAATTAACAACAATTAATTGAGAAAGATCGAGAATGCTGTAGAAACTCACACAAATTGAATTTGAGATGATATGAGTCGTTGATGGAGATTTGATCATGCCCGTTGGTTCACCAAGAAGGGATTATAAGAGCAGGACGATGGGGATGGAGAAGATACATAGAGTGAGTGGGTGATCTAGGCAGATCGAATTTCCTAGACAGAAAGGATTTAGCCAAGGAAGGAATTCAAGCTAGAGATCGAGTAGCAAAGGCTGAGAAGCAGCAACAGTGATATTTCGAAGGAGTTTCTAGTTCCGGAGAGACAACAACAAGAGGTCGAGTTATTGCTCAGTGAGGTTGCGTAAGGACTGTGCAGGCAGCGTCAAAGGGAGTTTGATTTAGTTGAAGGAGAGGGTGATTCAATTGTTGGTGGCCAGGAAAAATTCCATAAGGCCAAGCGAGTTATTTTCAGAAGATGATTCTAGCAAAACGACAGCATCAAAGCAGTTCCAGAGGCAGTACGAATTGGTATGTGCAGAGGCTAACGTAGGGGTGTTTTAGCAGCTAGTTTAAGCCAATTGCAAAGCTGAGATTAGTGTAGGGTGAGACAAAATTGTCTCACTAATTTTTTGGCCACATTATTTTCCTGAGGATTGCCAATTTGACATCCAGATTTTTTGTACTCATATTTCACTGCTACATATAATAATAAAACCCTCATCTGTTGCACTGGTTTTCCCACATTGGGTTTTTCCAAGGACATTTGTCCAAAGACAATGGTGTCAATTTTATTGTGCATACTCCATTTTTCAGTTCTAGTTTTATTTCTGCAGTGCATTTTATTTTTGTTGAAAATTGCAGTTGTGATTTTATTCATTGTTTGCCATAATAGCAAATAAATTGCACATAATAATTTCAGTTAGAAGAATAATTTCCAATTGCTGCAATAGAGTGAAAATTTCAAAGGAAAAAGTCCCTCTTCAACAATTAAAAAGCTAAGTTACCGGATCCGGCACAGGCAGGAGGAGTATTGCCGGATCCACGGATATGAACTGGATCCGGATACGGATACTCCAAAAATACGGTTAAAATACGTATTTTTTAAATAAACGGTTTTTGGAAACGGACAGCCTTTACAAGATACGGATCCCGCTGGTGGCTGCCGGAAGCGGTGATAGGGTAGCCAAAAAAGTTAGAAAGGCAGATATTTTTTAGGTTTCGCTTTACGTTTAGATATTGTGGTCCCCGTATATATTATAACATTTCCTTTGTCGGGACTCTGCTTTGCTTTGTCCACTTTTAGCCTTTTCTTTTGTCGCCATTTAGCAGTCGGCCCCTCCTGCACACAGTGATTCGTTCTGAGCTCACCACCAGCCCCTCCTACACAGGATTTTTTGTTGGGGGCTTAACGCCGGCTCCACTGCACGCAACACCGTTCACGCCTCTGGTCAGGCCGCTGGTTCCCTTGCACGCAGCACGCACACCTTGCTGGGCCCCCTGCACGCAACACGCAGTGTTATTCACGCCCACACACAGTATTATTCACGGCAGCACTATTCACGCCCGTAAAAAATTTAAAAACGCCAAGGGTTTAACTATTCACAAGGTAATTAAATTTTTAACATTCATTTATTGTTATCAGTTATATAGCATGTGTTATGTTAATATATGCACATATTAATATTTAATATATGTTATATATAATATAACAGTGATATTCATATATTTATATATATATGCTATATAATATATTGTTATATAATAATCACAATTATATTTAAATATTTATATATTAATATTTAATATATCATAATAATATATAACAGTTTATATTCAATATATTTAATAATATATGTTATATAATTAATTAAATTATAATAAACAGTTATTTAATATATTGTAGTATTAATATTTAATATATGATTTTTTCAAAACGAAAAAGCACATTTAAATATTTAATATTGTATGTTTAACAGTTAATTTAATATTAATATTTAATAGTATGTTATGTTACAGTTTTTATTCATATATTCCGTAATGTTTAGTTTTACTGTATTCGGTATTTAATATTTAGTATTTAGTATTACTGTATTTAGCATTTAGTTTTTAGTTTTTACTGTATTTTGTATTTACTATTTAGTTTTACAGTTTACGAGTCATAGACTACAGTAAAATTTAAATTTTAAATACTAATTTAAATTTTTTAACTGTCTAATGGTAATTTTAAATTACTAATTTAACTCTATTCAATGTCTCAAGCCATCATTCAATGTCCTAACTCCTAAGCCATCATGCTATTTAAATTTTTAAAATGCATTTAAAATTTAAATTTAATTTTTTTTAATGTATTTACAATTTAATTTTTTAATGTTTATTGATATATATTATAATTTGACTTTTAAATGCAGTTGCAAGTAACCAATAGAGTCTATACCATTATCATAATGGAATCATCACAAGATTCACAACATGAGCATAGTGAAGGGAAATCATCAAAACAGACCCAAAATCTCCTCTATGGCAGTATGTGGAGATTATTGGAAAAAATCCCGGAGGTGGTTCATTTAAATGGAAGTGCAATGAATGCCAAGATATAAAAAATGGCTCATATACTAGAGTGAAGGCCCATCTCACCGGTCAAACTAACACAAGGGTGCAAGTATGCACCAGGCCAAAAGATGCAAATGGCAAAACCTGGCCAAGGTTTGAGTCCTAGAAAAATGAAATTCTATGCATCTTTGCAAAAAGCTGCTGATAGGAAACTTGCTAAGGGAAAACACCTTGTGCAAAGTTCTACAACTAGGCCTCCATTGCCATCTAGGCCTGCTGCTACATCTAATAAAAGGGCCACTCTAGGCCCTCTTGAAGCGTGTTTCAATAATCAAGGTAGAGACATAGCTAATGAACATGTAGCTCGTTGCATCTATGCAAATGGGCTAGCATTCAATTTGGTGCGTTCCCCTTACTGGCAACAAATGATTAAGGCAGTTAATAAAGCGCCAAAAGGGTACAAAAGCCCTGGATATGAAAAGGTCCGCACTACCTTGTTGGCATCAGAAAGACAATCCGTGGATAGACAGCGACAGGCAATCCAGGATACATGGGCAGAAACAGGGGTGTCCATCATTTTTTATGGATGGAGAGACCAAAGAAACCGCCCATTAATTAATGTTGTTGCAGTATGCCCCCAAGGGGCAATGTTTTTTAAGGCTGTTGATTGCAGTGGAATAGAAAAAGATGCATCTTTCATATCCACAATTCTTATTGATGCAATAGAAAGTGTGGGGCCACATAATGTTGTCCAAGTCATTACGGACAACGCACAGGTTTGTAAAGCTGCAGGTTTGATTGTGGAGGGTCGATATGATCACATCTTTTGGACTCCATGTGCAATCCATTCATTGAACCTTATGCTTGCCAAGATTGGTGAGATTGAATGGATTAATGAAATATATGTAGCATCAAAAGAAATCCAAATGCTCATAACAAATCATTCAATGTCCCAAGCCATTTATCGGGGTTTTGCAAAGTTGGAGCTACTAAAGGTAATTTTTTTAATCAATACTATTTGTATTAGAAATTCTTATTTTTAATTACAAATCTATATATGGTTTCTCATTTGAGATTTGGCCTTTTGAAACTTGTAGGTTGCTGAAACTCATTAAGCCTCACACACTCTTGTCATAAAGAGACTTGTGGAGGTGAGACAAGCACTACAAGCAATGGTCATTGACCCTCTTTGGGAATCATGGAGGACTTCCACTTCTGATAGAGGGCAAAAAATCAAGTCCATCATTCTTGATGATGCATGGTGGGACAAGGTTCAATATCTTTTACGGTTCACTGAACCAATCTTGACCTTGATCAAGGCATTTGATACAAATACACCTTGCTTGGGGGAAGTTTATGAAAACATTGATAGTATGTTGGAGAGGATAAGGGAAATTATCAAGGAAAGTGAAAATGACCCTCATGAAACATTCTATTATTTAGTGAAGGACATAGTTACAGAAAGGTGGAACAAAATGACCACGCCATTACACCTTCTGGCATATGCATTGCACCCTAAATACTATCATTCTAAAATTTTGTCTTTACCTAGTAGAACAGCACCAAACAAAGATTGTGAAGTGGTACAAGGATACAAGACAGCCTTGAAGAAAATTTATAGAGATATGGGAGTTGCAATGGAAGTCCGCCAAGAATTTCGAGGGTTTGTACAGTCTAGTGGTAGCTTTTCAGATTTAGTAGCTATGGATGATCAAGGACATCTTGATCCTATTACTTGGTGGGGCTTCCATGGTGGGGATAGCATTCATCTCTCTACTCTAGCCACTAGGTTGTTATCACAGGTTGCTAGTTCCTCATCAGCTAAAAGGAATTGGAGTACATATGGCTTCATCCATTCAGTGAAGCGAAACAGGTTGGGAGCAACAAAGGCTGAGGACCTTGTTTATGTTCATTCCAACCTTTGTCTTCTATCACATGTTGAACCAGAGTATAAAAAAGGTCCGAGCAGGATGTGGGATGTGGAGCCTGAGATCTCTGACTTGAACTTGACACTGAATGCCATGACTCACCTCAACCTACTTGAGGATATTGTTCCACCACCAGTCCAGCCTACTGATGCAACTTCCTACATTCCAGGACCCCCATCATCTATTCATGATGTAGAGTTGCAATATGCAGAAGATATAGATCCATTTGAGGATATGTAAATGTATTTACTATTATCATTCATGATATTATGAATCATGATCCTTTTTGTTACTTTGTATGAGGGACGATGCACCATTTCAATGTTTTAATCTTCATATTTATGATTTTATCATTCAATGTTCTAAAAATGTTTGATGGTTTCATGGAGTATTTGATTTTTTAGCTTTAAGGTGTTTTTTAAAATTTTATATATATATATATATTGTACGTGACGTATCCTTGCCGTATCCGGATCTTAGATTTTCAAAAAACTAGCAGATCCGGATCCGGATCCGTATCCGTATCCGAATCCTGGTAACTTAGTTAAAAAGATCCAAAATAATACATAGGGGCATTCATGCCACATGTATAAGGAAAAGAGGCACTAGCAAAGAGTACAAGAAGTTTTTGGTGCAGCAACTCACCTCCAAATACTTTATGAAGGGTTATAAGAAGGTTCTGGTGTGGCAACCAGCCAACAAAGGCCTTATGAAGGGGTATAAGGGGGTTTTGGTGCAGCAACCAGCCTCCAAATGTCCTTCAAGGTGCAAGGAATCTCCACTAAGTCTTCAAGACCTGCCATCAAACCCTCCACTATGGGCCCATAAGCCCCAAAGGGGTATGACCTGCTCTACAAGTGTGTAAAAAATACTTCAAAACTGCCCAACAACTTGCCTTTCATTCTTTCACAGGTGGACACATGGCCTCCCAAATAATCACTCAACCATCCACACCCCAACATTGGGTCTCCAAGAAGCCACATGCTTAGCCTCCAAAGGCTCTTCAAATGTACAGTCACACCTATTAATCAAGCAAGCAACACCCCATTGACATGTGAACGATTATGCCATATCAAAACCCTCCAAAGGGAAATAATTGGGACCCCAAGGGACTTATCTGACTCCAAAGGTTTAGCAGGTGTGTACACATCATGTAAACTAAACCTCAAATCCACCTTTATATATGGACAAGTGGGTCAACATTTTTTCTTTCAAGCTCTTCATGGTCTCAAGTTAAACTGCTTCTGGTTATATAGACAGGTCGGCTCAGATTTAAAACTCTATTTTAAATCAATTTAATCTTCAGTCTATATGTCTTCACAAACATTCCCGCATCTTGTCTTAGGTCAGCCATTAAACACGAAAGAAGGCTGGGAATATATATAACCATAACCACAAAAATGTTCCAAAATCATGCACCCTCTGCAATTCTGCTGCCAGGAACAGGACTGAGCATACAGTATCTATACAAGGGTTGATTATTCCTTTTCCTTCAATATTGAGCTTACCTTTTACTGTAACCAAAGTGTGAGCAATAAGAGGTGTGTTCCCTTAGACAAACTCAAGGTATTCTTTGTTACATGCTGAAAGGTCACTGCAACCATTGTTTCTAGTCTTTTGGCTGCTAGGCGCAAGGATGATCCAGGCATGAAATCAAGTTCAACCAGTATTCTTTCTAAACTAGAGAACACATTCTGCTGGAGCGCTCTTTCTGCTGATACATTTTGCTACTTGACTGCTGTTACATGTTTACTGGAGATTATTTCTAGTCTTTTGGCTGCTTGGCCAAAGGATGATCTAGGCATGAAATCAGGTTCAACCAGAATTCATTTATAATCTGAAAAGAAACATTGTACTGGAGTGTTCTTTCTGTTGATACATTTGCTACTTGAATTTTGTTACATGATTCCTGGAGATATACTTCACTACTGGAAACAGTGTTAAATCTGCAGGCTGTCTTGAAACAGGTCCAGACACAGTGCACTTACAGCCTTTAAATTGTGAATTCTCCAAACTTACCATCCTCAATCGGTTGGAATTCAATGTGCCCTACAGGCTGCCAATACCATAGTGGAACAACGGACATGAAATCAGTACACTGTCTATGTTTTGTACAGTCCAACATGCCTTAAAAAAACTTGTAATGAAGAATCCCCTGCTACCGAGTAACGTAACCATAATGCAAATTTCAAACATAGACTGACACAATTTTAGTTTCAATAGCAAACTTTCTTCACACCACATGCCTTCACCTTGGTCAAGGATCTTCTTGTTAGTAAAATCTGTACCAGGTAGAATTACTGATAGCTGTGCTACATCTCAGAATGCCATGTATTATCCGAGTGCCCAGCAAAACAGTGGGTAGCATGGAATGACCCTTAAGTCTATGTCTCAATTATTCATCAGATATCTTCCTACCTCGTGTTGGTTGAAGGTGTTTCTCAATGTCATTCTTCTTACAGTTCTATCCCTATCAATCATGACACATCTTTGCTACGAGTTTATTCTATAGGCCTAGTACCTCGGTTTCCACCTTCCTCATTCATGGATTTACTTGCAATTGTCAAGTGGATTATCATCCTTGCTCCCTAACTGAATAATTCATCTTCGTGCTTGACCTCAGCTCATTTATTCACAGTGTTAGGATGGTACTAATATCTATTGAAGTTTTGACTCACTAGTATTGGTGCCAAGTTTTACAATCGACAAGTCACATCACATCTAGCATGGACTTCATCATTGATTTCTAGCCAAATTACTTCTCCCATGTTTGAATTCAATTCCTTATCGAGAATCAAATTCAGTGGATTAGTGTTCCAAAATCTATCAAAGACCAACTGCATGTGTTGTTCCTTTCAAAACAGTATGGAAGCCTATCTTTTGAGCTCTCTTCAACTGACTTTTTGAGTTCCTCACATGTCCAGGCCCCTTTCCAGCTTAGGGGCCTCATCTCCTGCAGTTTTATGCCATCCAGTTCTAGCAGATTTATATCATTTATGTTAGAGAATGCATTGATGATGTATTTGCCAAGAACATTAGTGACTTAAATCACTTAGTCATGCAATTAATTTCCCACCATTAACCAAAAAAAACGCATCACTGGAAAGAAATTATATCATCTTAATGATGACAAATTCCATAAGAATGGTCTCACCCAATAGATATTTGGCTATATTCTTTCCCTCACCCCAAAAACTTAAGGAGCAAAGGCCATAGCTTAAAACCTCCTAAACATAATCCCAGCTTGGGGATCAAAATTCATCAAGGTTTCTGAATCCAGGAAAAATGAAACCATGTCTGGATGGAAAAAAAACTAATGAGTGCAACTTCAGCTTTCAATAGGAGTATGAATCTTTCAGTGTACTGGTGAGTTTCTGGCACAACTTATTCCAGCAAATGCTGGTTTCATTTATGGCACTCCAGGCAAGACAGATCTGGAATTAATTTACATGGAAAAGCTACAAAAAAAAAATTGAATAGCAAATGAAGTGGTTACTTAATTTCTAGCCTTCAAAAGAATTTATTTTTATTATCGGGTCACAGCTCAAATAACTGCTCGAATGTTTTCCTCAACTCAGAGAAACTTCACCAAAAGAGTTAAATTCTGTATCTCTATGATCTATTTAACAAGTTTTTCACTGACATCAGGTTCCATAATACATTGGGTTGGCTTTAATAAATGCTTAGTATGTCAGAAACAATGTCAAAGAATATATTCACCTTCCAAGACAGCAATAGATAAAGATTACCTGGCAGAAGACAAATGTATTAAAGATCAGTGTGTTTAAAATTGATTCTGCATCAGAACCATGTAGCTCAAGAAGCCGTATTCCTTCCATCTCCAAAACTGCTAATACAATGAGTTGATAGACACTTTGGCCAATTATATTCCTCCACATAGAATTACTGATAAAACTTTGAGTTCTTCCTACAGGTAATCTTTTCATCAACTCATCATTTGGAGGTTCTGTTGCCAGTGCCAAAGCACCAAGTGTATCCATAATCAGATTGACCCAAAGCAACTGAACTGCAGTGAGGGGGGCAGTTCCTGCAGTTCAACACAAAAAATGGATGTGAAGATATCAAAGTTTTCAACAAAAGCTACCAAAATAGATAGTAGCACCTATTGGCAGACACATCGAACTACCCATAAGAAAAAGCAATGTCAAGCATCCACTTTAACATGCAAAAAACATACCATAAATTATCACATATTCCTGCAAACATGTTAAGATTTACAAAATGGATCTGCTGGCTTCAGTAGCATAAAAAAGTAATCAATACTAAATAACCTCACCTGTTATACATGCTGAAACAAAATTCAAAACTAGAGCAACCACATTAACTGTCAGCTGGAACTGCACAAATTTTTTAATGTTTACATATACTGAACGCCCCATTTTGCTACATTTACAATTGTTGCAAAATTATCATCTAAAATCACGACATCGGCACTCTCCTTCGCAACCTGCGATTAAACATGTATATTACACACACAAGACTACAAAAACAAGGCATTAGGAAATTAACACGGTAAATTCTATAGAGTTTGCAGAGCAACAGCAATGTAAAAGCTAAATATTATTGAGGTTTCAGATTAAGTTCCCAATTTCCACCAAGAATAGGGTGTACCAAGCTGCAAGCATAGTTACATCGTACATGGAACATCCTTGATCTTGAATGCCATGGACATGTTTCATATACCAATGTAATTGCTTTGGCTAGTTCCACTTAGTGACATTGATAATCTTGGCATTTCCAAATCTGAGAATCAACAAATTAAGCATATGGACTACTTTGTAAGCCCTTCAGAATATCTAGCAAATGATCTTTCAACAATATGCAAAACAATAACATTGTTCAAGAATTGTACGTTCAAGCTCACTACAGCTGACTCTGGTAGGTATTTGAAAATCAGATGAATTTAGATGGATGACATGGAGGAGGGAAAGTACTTAATTGACATGATTGCTTCCAGAAAACCTTCATATCTCAGGGAAGATATAATAAATACATTATAGGACTTACAGGAGATGAACTATGAACATCCCCAACTCCAAGTGTTGTTTTTCACATTTTCAATCTACAAGAGAAATTGTGTAGTTATAGAAATGTGATCTAAAAGCACCTAAGTATTATCCAGAATTTCAATTCAAAAAATTCTCCACCTGCTGGATTGAAGATAAAATGTTTGGGACAGTAGGCAGTACACATAGGCATCAACTGAACAGTGCAAACTGAAACTTGAAAGAATGGAAGTGTGAAGATAATAAAAATAGAGCAGAAATAAGCACATAAGCATTGGGCATCAATCACTTAATAAGAATATTAGAGATGGAAGGAAACTAATTACTTCAAGTGAGAACTGGAAGTAATTAGGGAAGGAAAAAGCCGCAGACTGTCAAAATGTAACATAACACCTTTAGTAATCAAGACAGAATTTAAGTTAAATATTGTCTTGTATAATGTTATTTTATTTTCATGAAAGAATTGATGAAATATGTATTTTGTTTCAGCATTTTGGTTGATGTGCTGACTAGTCTATTGAAGACTTTGTCTAAATATTAAACAAGTTTAAATCGCACCTCCTTGCAGAGATTAAATGAAACCAATTCAAAATACAGGCATCACATATGTGAATATTACTCCACCTGAATTCGAATAAGGAAGAATAAGATGAGCAGCAAAACATGATAAAAGATGCATTAAGAATTGTAGAAGACTCGGAAATTTAAGCTTTGAGTTGATACATCTCATGGTTTGTGGGCTAATTAATTGTCCCTTACTCCAAACTGCTGACAATCTGAAGTGAATGTCGGATTCATTAACAGAAAATTGCTAGTGCCAGTGGGCTCACTCTCATGGCAGGGGGTGAATAGGATAGCTAGAATTTCACAATGTCATAACGAAGAGTTGGAAGATTGTTAGATGCTCCATCTTGTACAAATTTGTACAAGTCACAAATCGCTTCATGAGTCAAGTCAGTGTTGTAGCTCACATTTATTCAACCTAACTGAATCCTCTTACTTGAGGCATTTAAAATGTTTATTGTCAGAAATGCTCTTACTTGATGTAAAACTATTGCCTAACAAAGGGTAATTCATATAACAAGTTTGGCACGCTTATGAATCTGTCCTCTGAAAATTGTATGAGTCAGATATCAATATGACGGAAAGAATCAATTTAATCAAAAAATTATGTGCAAATGTTTCAATGTTATGTGATGTCAAGAGTTGCATAAATGTTGAGTCACAATTATTAAAGATAGATCGACGAAGGAGAAAGTCCTTTTGCAAATGCAGTAAGTTGGTTGTGCATTAGGTCATTGAGGAAATGCAGTGTTGATAATTATAGATCATCATCGGACAGAAGCTTCTGCGTATGCTAAGTGTCAAGCATGCAGAAGTTGTCCAAATCCTCTCTAGGTATTTGGCATTTCCATAATTTATTAAGTAAATGACTATTATAATTCTTTCCGAAGTTTAATTTAGGAAAAGCACATTAGCTAATTAATTAATGTTCCCTATTGGGCTCAGGTTTTCTAAAGAATAGTGACCTATTCACTTTAGTGAATTAGATCTAATCTCTAACATTGATCACAAGGGAGGCTTAGGATTTAATCCTAGCCATCAATCCCTTGCGAAATTAGGGCTATGGACCTAGCTCAATGAGAAATTATAAAACAAAGCCTTAGGAGAGCAGGAAGTCGCATTGAACATTGAGAGTGCAATTTTCTCAAGTGGAAAGTGAGAGACTCGAGGCTATGAAGAAGGAAACATTGCAGTAGGAAAATCCGGAGGAAACCTTGTGGAGGGCCAACTTATTTAGTGCCAATTTGCATTGGCCAAATTCACCTTGAGGATTGGCACAGGGTGGCATACAAGTCTCAGCCTAGCTGAGTTCATCAGAGTGCATCAGCACAGGCCATACAAGGAGAGAGGAAGGCCATGTTGGAGAATGGGGTTTCAGTTGGCCGAATTTTTCCAGCCGGCCAGGTTTACAAGGGGCTGAGTTTTTCACAGAGGTGATGAAGTTGGCAGATTCCAATTTCTGTATAAATTCCATATTTCTCTGTCGGCCATTTTGACTGTCAAGGAGCCCTTATTTATTCTGAGTAATAGAAGTGAAGAGTAAATTGGAGGGTTTGAAATTTCTGCTGTGTAATTGACTTTCTATTTGTGCTTCTGCTGCATTCCTATTGTTAAAATAAAAGTCTATTTTTTATTCAACAATTCAAAAAATTAATTTACTGGGTTAAATAATTTCTAGGTATCAAATATTGCTGGGATTATTTAATCAGATCTGGTATTAGGGAAAATTAACATGTAGAAGCCCACCAGGAAATTGTTTAGATTTCCCTTCATAGTATTTGTATGAACTTATGGAAGACTCTTCGTGAGGAATCATTTTCATAACTTTCACCTTACTATCAGAAGACATTAAGAAGGGTTGTTACAGGTTGACTATTTAAGATCGTATCAACAGAAAATAATGAGCACTCTGCTAGCCCTTCAGTTTCTGCATTTAGAGTTGTTGGAAATTAATCAAGCCCTGCACATGAGGAAAAGGAGGAAATGAGGAACTGCATAATCAGAGAGTCAATTCCTCCTTCACTGGAAGATGAGTATGTGCCTTCAAAGTTGAAGAAAGGAGATTTACACTTGAATTCACAAAGCAGTAGAAGATTTACACTTGAATTCACAAAATAATTGGAAAAAGGAAGTGATATAAAAGGTGAAGTTTCAGCAACCAGATATATAAGTCCTCCATTGATAATAGTTTTCACAATGAGCAATCAGTTTTTCCAGATTAAACATGATGAGACTCATTTGAAATGTCTGTAGAAAGACTATATTTAGCCACTTGATATGGAAGACTGTTGGTTCATCTGAATCAAATTATGGATCTGAAAACTGTCTAAAATGGATATATAAGTCTTCCATTGATAATAGTTTTTCAACATAGTGAACTTTGTCACAATGAGCAATCAGTTTTAACAGAGTAAACATGATGAGAATCATTTGAAATCACTGTAGAACGACTATATTTAGCCACTTGATATGGAAGACTGTTGGTTCATCTGAATCAAATTATGGATCTGAAAACTGTCTAAAATTGATCATATCTACATAACACACACTGAAGCTACCATTGGCAAAGAATGTGTCATTCTTTCTTGCAAAAGTACTTGTTACATAAGAGATGATACAAGTAGAATCTTCAAAGAAGAATGCATAATCATGAGGTGCCAGAGTAACATTCACTTCAAATTTGTTTTGAACATTGCATTAATGTTATTGTGAGGCACCTGAGAGTAGGTTCTTTAACCAGAAGGGGGAGTGATGGGATTGTTAGACACCAAAAGTGGGTGACCCTTTTTCTCCTAGTTATCTCTTCAGCCGGCAACCAGCAGCCCTAGAGAGCCACCAATGTAGCCGATATACTGTTAATCTCCACTCCATGCATCAGTCATATGTCCCCTCGCCCATCGAGAGCAAATGTTAGAAGGTGGGCAATCCAACCCAAAAGGTATGTTTTTCATTGTGCAATTGGGTGCTTATGCTTGTTTTTCTTAACATCTTGGGCATGGATAATTGCATGACTTGGAAGAAGGAAGGGTTTTGACCATGGTTTTGTTCCCTCGCCTTAATGGGGGGTAAATCCCCAACCCTTGTCTCGTGGGATCTCCCCTATTGACATATGGCTTTAGGAAAGGCACTACTTGAGAAACCATGATTTTTGTAAAGTGGTCCCATTTTCCCTTTCCACATTTTTCCCTCCCCTCCGCATATTACAAGCGCTATTTCATCATTTTCTTTCTCTAGATCCACATGACCATTGGGTCCACAAGGCACTACCACCTCCCCTTCCATTGTCCACATAGTTGGGTGAGGACTGGAAATGTCGCCTCAGAGGTTGATGCAGCTAAAAGAAAGTTAAAAGCATATCATGGCCACAAGCAAGAAACAGAAGAAAAGAATATTATAAAATGCAAAATATGGTCGGAACATTCAATATAGTACGTGGGAAAAAGCCAAACATGAACTCTACCCCTCACCATGGCCATCACCCTATTTCCTAGGGGGGCCATGAGTGCCCCCACATCAATAAGGAACCCATGCACGTCCCAACCCCTGGCGAGCGATGAGCTATCCCACTTTAAAGGGGTAATAATTGCTTTATATCATTCACTACATGCTCTAATTTCCCAGAGCCCTGAGCAGTAATACAAAGGAAAATCAAGAAAAGGCAAAATCCAAATAAAGAGGGGTGGAAAAATGAAGGTTGGGACAACTCATGTATCCATGATTTCTCCCTCCTACATCTATATACCCAATATGTGGACATCCCTCATCATTGCTATCCTTGATCCCACGGCATTTGGCCTTGAGACACCTGTGTCCCCATCCATTCATCATCATTCGCATGAGAACTATCAATTGCAGGATGTACCAAAGACTTGTCTTTCCCCTTAGGGGTTGGGAACACCTAATAGGGTTGTTTATTAGCCACTCCTACATAGGGAGGTAACACTACTTCGATATCAAAGCCCCAAATTTGGAAGGGAAACCCCATATGAAGTCTCAACGTGCCCTCGATTAACAAGCTTGGTTCACTTAGATGCACTAATGAATTATTATACCTAATCATGAGGATGCAGCACTGGACATTATATGTGATTGGCAGGTGGTTTCATCCTGGGTTGGGCAACTTAATTGGAGCCCATGTCCACCAGAGGATCACATTGACACCCTCAGGTGAAGCATTGAAAGCCATGGGACTCTCATCATGTGCAAAGCATCATTTCACACCATGGGCACTTTCAGCAGTTTGCTCATTACCCCGCATTATTAACAAGATGATGCACTTGGACCAGTGTGCCCCAGTCAACTCAGCATTTACCCCGTGGTGCGGCAACTGATCTAAGGCCCAGAAGAGGTTTGTGTCACCTTTTGAGACATGGGAGGGCAAGCACCACCATCAGAGCCCTCAGCATTGGAGCATTTGCATATTATTCTATCACCACGAAACCCATGAGACTAGTTTTTGTACCCCAAATACAAAGTGGGGACGACATGATGATTTACATGGAGATTCGCGGGCCATCCCCTTCTTCGAGATTTATGGATCCCTCTAGCACATTTTGGCACAAAGAGGACTCAACGTTGCCTTCTAGCAACCCTATATTGGCATGACATCATCAATTTGGCTTGCATCTGGATGGCTAATTCATATTTTTGTATAGCTACTGGGTCGGCTTGTGACCAACATTTTTATAATGTTGAAGGGCTTGTAGGCATAATTCGACTTAGTAGAACAAATATAGATAGAAGATCATTTCATTTGCATTGAATCATCATCATCACTTGGGAAATTCGGCCTCTTAGGCTAATTCGCACTTGTTCTTGAATTGGCTATTGGAATATCTTGGATGCATTACGATATTTGGAGTTGATTTTTTATATTCTTTCAGAGCTATCTCCTGGATTATGGATGAATATATTTCATGTCATCTTGCAAATGTTCTTTGTTGAAATATTTCTCTTGAAATATGTCTAATGTATGGAATTGTTGCAACTAGATCACTGGTACATTCTGCCCTAATTTTGTGAAGATAAATTTTGAAAGTTATTTGGTTGACAATTGCATATATTACTCATATCATGACATGTGATTAATGTTACTAGTGGTGAAAATTTGTTTTTATCCATAAAAATCCATAATTCCTTGAGTAGGTAATTGTTGAGGGTTGGTACCTAGGGCATCAATTCTTGACCTCCTTAAAGACAATTTTGGCTAATCTAAACCATCAAGGACTCCATATGCCCAAAGGCCAAGGCACTAGTCCAACCTTTGGTACCCTAAAGTAGGACGGCTAGGCTAGGACATAGAGCGAATGGAATTAGAGAGTGATTTGGTGGATTCCAAGTGCCTAGACACCAAGACTAAGGTCTTATCCCCTTGACCTCAAAGTTTGGTGGGCATCTAATTGGTTTTCAACCTAGAATCTCTTACCCCAGGTGTGCCCTAAGAACGAAAACTATAGCTTGTTATTGCCTCAACTTGGGGACTTCTTTGAGGGTTGTATGAACCTAGTACTTGGTGAAGTAAATCATAAAAATCCCTCCCTTCTCCTTGTCGTGACCTCAAGAATGCCTCTATCAACAATAACTTACAAAACCCTAGGTCTTGCACAATGTAACTTTTAAGTCTCTTATAGGGAGCGAAGTACCTTTAGAAGCATCATTTGATCACCTTAAGCTTCCCTTGAGAGGTCTTGACTCCTAACTAATATCTATCAAAGTTGATTATCATCCTACAAGGACTCCTCCCATCAATGAAAATCTGCAAAGAGCAAGGGACATTGGTTGTGGTGAGAATAGGCCATTGTCCCATTGTTAGCACTTAGTCTACCTCTTTGTCTTGTAAGGTTTCCCTTTACAACTCCTGTTAGGTTTTGTGGTAATAGGGACTTCAATAGCCCATCATTTGGCCTAGTTCAAACACTTCTTTTATCACTATAATAAACATTTTGCAACAAAGCTACATATTTGTTGGAAAGAAATCAGCGTTAGATATTTTTATATTTGGTGTCATTTTGCATTTTTGACAATTTTATTCAATACTTGACTATGTTTCGTTAAATTGCTTATTTTTTCATATGCTTAGTTAACAATGTCTAATTAGCAGGCATATTTTGTTAGGTCCATATAATACTAGTGTATTCGCCTTGTTCTTATTGTTAGTGTAGCCCCCTATTGTTATTGTTGTGCCCATGTATCCCTTATGTTGTTATTGTTGTGCCCCAAAGAAGCCCACTATTGGTATTGTTGTGCCCTTACAGTATTATTGTTATGTACACTATTATCATATTGCGAGCCCTTAGACTCCTATATATACCAAGTAGGTCTTATAATTTGTATCATCCAAGAATTGTTCATTTATGTGATATAAAGGAGGTTGCCTCCTCGAAAATGTTATTTCTGAAGTCCTTCTATTTTAATTTTTGTCCGCTGGTTGCATAACATTTGGTATCAAAGCTTTGGATTCTAGGGTTTCGCTTCTTCAAACAATTCATCTTGGAATTTTTGCTATAAATATTATTCTACAAGGCTTTAGAAGTTGAAATTGCAATCAAGTGGAATCGAAATATTAGTGAACTTAGTGTACGAATTTCAGATCTTCATTCGCTATATTTTCGGAGATATGATCTAAGGAAGTTAGGGTTTTTCCAGGCTCCGGAATTCCATCTCAAACAGGGGACCTAGGGAAAATCGTCATAATTTTCTCTTTGGGCATTGGATTTGAGTTTTGTAAAAAGTGACTGAAATTGCAGGGACTGTAGTTTTTCGGATATCATTTGCAAGGCTGAAGGTTGAACAGTGACACGTGGCACTCCACTCCATACAAGTTCGCTCTACCGAACCAGTCTATAATCAGGTCATCGTGGGAGATTGGGAAAAACTCTTCCTTGAAGAATCCAATCTCAGTCTGACTTGGGGGTTGGAAAGAATATTCAGAGGGCTACCACAAGACGAAAGTTCGAACTTTGGAGAATCGAAATTACATAGATACAATAATTTCAATATCAAGCTCCAAAAAAACAAGAAAAAGGTGTGCATTTTTTTTTAAAATTGCATAACTTTTGTTTGAAAAATCAGTTTGAAGTGATTCAAACAGCATAGTGAAACATAGATATCATTGTTTGATTCCAAAATCCCTCGAAGAAAAAAATGGACACACTTAGTAAGCAACCAGAAAGCTATACTATGACACATGAAGAAGAGGAAGAAATTCAACATGATATATCAAAATTATGAGACCAAGTACAACAAATTCCACACTCGAAAGAGTAACCAAAAATGAATTCAAATCGGTGATGAATGTTAAGATGGATGGTTTAGAAGTAAAAATGAAAAGGGACATGGAAGGTTTGAAGAATGGTTTAAAAGCAGATGTCGAAACAATGATGAATGTCAAGATAGAAGGGTTGATAAAGTTGCTGCAAGAAAGGCTTCCCAATGGTGACAAGGTAATCCATGAAAATCATGATGAGGACAAAAGGAATATGGATTATGATTTTAAAGACTCCAATGTTGGGTTTAGGACCCACCCATTGCAAAGATCGATATGAGGAAGTTTCATGGCAAGGATCGATAATATGGATACTACAGATGGAGCAAACTTTGATCTCCATGATGTGCAACACACACAAAAGGTACGCATTGCATCTTTATATTTAGAACCCAATTAGATTGTATGATATTGATGACTTTGTTCTCATAAACCACTTGTCACTTGGTCAATTTTTACGGAGGAAAAAATAACACATTATGAGGATACAAAGAGAAACACCCTCTTTAGCCAATTGATAAATCTCATACAAAAGTGTTCAATAGCAGAGCACATTGAGGACTTCCAAAAATTGAATATCAAGGTAACTAATATTCTAGAGGAGCATAGGATTAATGTCTTCATAGGGACTTTAACGGATAACATCCAACACGAGGTTCTCCTTTGGGAACCTAATTCATTGGAGAAGGCATTGAGGATGGCTAGAAAAGTTGAAAGAAAAATTATGGCAACAAGAAAGTCTACCACTCACAATGATAAAGATGGAAGTGTTGCTGCTCCTAGCCGTCCACAACCTACAAGGTTGACACCACAACAATTGGAGGAAAAAAGAGCAAAAGGGATTTGTTACAGTTGTGATAACAAATACACTAGAGGTCATAAGTGTATTGAGAAGAAATTATTTTACACAGCTTGTGAAGAGGAGGAAGAAATGGAACAAGAAACATCAAAAGAGGAGGATATACACCAGGAACGAACCCCAGAGAAAAAAGAAATGAATCTACCTATATCTTGTAATGCATTGGCAAGAATTACCACTCCTCAAACCCTCAAGATAGAAGGATATATCAAGAACAAAAAGGTAATAGTGCTAATTGATTCGGGTAGTGCCCATAATTTTACTCATTGTAAGATAGCTAAGGAATTGAATTGCTTTCTATATCCAACACCAGAGTGTCAAGTGATGGTTGCAAATGGAGGAACTATAAATTGCTCTGGAAAGTGCTCTGGAAAGTGCCATAATATCAAGCTAACCATGTGTAAAGTGCTATATTAATTTTGCCCTAAATTTCTTCAAACGTTAGTGTCAATTTTGGTATGTTCTATGCTTAAGAGCAATTTACTTCAATTTCTTATTAGCCCAATATCAATTTCCAGTTTAGCAATCACATTAGCATGATGGTAAAATGCAGATAAAACATAAACACAAATAGTGGAAGACACGCCAAGACAAGAGGACACAAGATGTGGCACCAGCCAAGGACAAACCCCAATGTGGGGAAACCCTTGATTAATTCTTCTTATAATCTTCAATAGTTCAACGTAGAGAGAGAGATAGTACAAATATACAAATCTGATATTTTATGACAACATAAGCAAACCCTAACAAACAAAGTCAAACATGGTCAAACAAGTTAGATTTGACCTCCAATCAAGCTTGGTCAAATCTCAGTCAACTCAGCCTCCAACAGTAAGAAGTATCAGCCCAAAACAGTCCAAAAATCCAAGTCAAACATTGGCCAACTTCAGTCAAGCCTACGGCCACCCCTAGCACAGTCAACGCTCGTCAATGCAAGGTCAAAGTGGATGTCCAGAACTGCACCCTGCCAAGTAGAGGTAGCCTAACCTAATCTGCAATCAAAGAAGAGTCAACACTAGTCAACATTGTCCAAATAGCCTTCTTGCAGCTTCTGTCAAACTTGGTCAACGCAACCCTAAACAAAAAACAGTCTCCTTCCTTTCGCACGTGTGAGAGAAGCCGCTCCAGATATGTGTACCCAAACAAGAGAGGAGAGAGAAGGATGTGAGGATGAGATGGTGAAATAATGCCATGAGGTCTCCTCCTTTTATATGCAACGTTGAGGTTAAGTTGGGGGTGAAGACGACCTTGACAAATTGTCAATAATATAAATAAATTCATATCTCCATATATACATGTCGGAATCGAATGATCTTTAGATCAATCCTACACCTCTCGAAGAGAGGACTCCAAGAAAAATATTAGTTGCGATAAATAAGGTGACCTATATAGAGTTTGGTCGTAGTTGCCAATTTTAACACTCCCTCTCAACTAGGGAGAACTCCATCTGCTAATCCATCTGTCAGTCGGCACTATCTCTGCCATCAATGCACTGCATTGTTGAACTATGAAGATGAAGAAGTAATCAAGAATGTATCATACCATTCTCTACTGACCCGAAGTTGGTCCCAGATAAAAGAGAGTGTCTCATACCACTCTTACTAACCCGAAGTCAGTTCCAATAAAGAGAGTGTGTCATACCACTCTTACTAACCCGAAGTCAGTTCCAATTGATCTCAAATCAATATCATCCTAGCATAGGGAGTATGGTAGTACATGATGCGTCCATCGGTAGTACTATGGTCCCTATCCTCATTTCCCTACTCATTGGCCAGATGAGAGGTACTTCCCATGAGTCTCAAACTGTATGGATAGGATGTCTCAGCAGGAGAAGGATGAACCACTCATCCTGCCTACATGTCGCCACTGGGTATCACAGGGGAAGGCTAAACCACTCACCATGTACACAACAAACCACTAGGGGAAGGCTGAACCACTCACCCTGTACACAGCAAACCACTAAGGGAAGGTTGAACCACTCACCCTATGGTTTCTCATCATTCCCAGAAGTACCCCAAGCCCCTCGGAGCTCCCAGAGCTCAATGTCCATATCATATAGGACCCTCATAAGAGGGTCTCTCCACGACTCCTAGTCGTTCTCGGAAAGTCAAGAATTTGACCTTTCCCAGGGGTTTTGTCAGAATGTCGATGACCTACTCATCAGTCCCAATGTGATGGAGTCTTATTGCTCCTCATTGTACCATATCCTGGATAAAGTGATACCTGATATCGATGTGCTTGGAGCGATCATGAAATATGGGATTCCCTGATAATGGGATCCCACTCTGATTCTCGCAGAGGATCACGGTGGTATCTAGCACATGTCCAAACAGCTCACTGAAGAGCTTCTTGAACCAGATAGCTTCACATGAGGCCATACTCGCAGCTATGTATTCGGCCTCAGCAGTGCTCAAAGTAAGACACTTCTGCTTCCTACTCATCCAGGGTATCGAAGCAGAACCCAAAGAGAAACAGCACCCAGAAGTGCTCTTGCATCCACCACACTACCTACCCAATCAGCATCAGAATAACCATGCAGCCTCACATCTCCAGCAGTGTATCTCAATCCATGAGTGATTGTGCCCCGAAGACATCTTAGAAGATTCTTGGCACCAATCCAGTGTGTGTGATGAGGCTCAACCATATATTGGCTCAACGTGTTAATTGCAAAACATATATCCAAATGGGAGTTCACCAAGAACATCAGTGCTCCTATGAGTTGACGATACTCAGAAGCATTTCCCAATTCAGGTCCGGCAGCACTACTGCATAACTTATTAAAGTTAAGCTCCATCGGGGTAGTCACTAGTTTGCAATCCACCATCCCAAATCTTTCCAATATCTTCACAACATATTTCCTTGAGATTGGAAAATTTCTCCTGGCTTTTACCAGACCTCCAACCCTAGGAAGTAGTGCATCAGTCCTACGTCCTTCATCTCAAATTCGGAAGCCAACTCCCTCTTACATTTGTGAATGAGAGGGTCTGTACCAGTCAGAAACAGCTCATCCACATAAAGCACCAATATGAGAGGTCTATCATCTTCAACCTTAAAGTAAAGGTTCGGATCCGCTTCACTCCTAGTGAGTCCCAGCTTCATCAGATAGCTATCAATCCTCTCATACCAAGCCCGAGGTGCTTGCTTCAACCCATAGAGAGCTTTCTTCAACCTGCATACATGAGATTCTCGATCATGAATCTCAAACCCCTTAGACTATTCCACATAGACTTCCTCTTTAATCGAACCATGCAAGAAAGTGATCTTGACATCCATCTGATGTAGGTTCCATCCTTGCGAAGCAGCGAGGGCTATGATCGAGCGGATGGTGGTGTATCAGGCAATAGGTGCAAATATCTCATCGTAATCTACACCTTCCTTTTGAGAGAAGCCTCGAGCAACAAAGCGAGCCTTGTACTTTTCTGCACTCCCATCAACTCCATGCTTGATTTTGTAAAGCCATTTAAAGGTGACAACCGATTTGTCCTGGGGTCTAGGGACCACATCCTAGACATCATTCTTCATAATGGACTCGTATTCTTCATTCATAGCATCCTTCCATACTTGATGCTTCACAGCTTCTTCGAATGATGTAGGCTCATTTTGAATGATAGTGCTCATAATGGTCAAGTATCCTTGATACCTGGTCGGCGTCTTGCTTTCACGGAAAGTCCCCCTTGGTGCAATATGTCTCTCGGCATCTTCGAAAGTCTCCCTAAGCCATGAGGGCCTCTTCTTGGAGGAGGAGGGCTCTTGAGGAGGATCAATAGGATTCATAGGTTCATCAACATTCGACATTGTTTCATCTTCTTTTTCATCCTACTTTCCGGTGTCAACTTCTTTATCCTTCCTTAGTATAGGAAGGTTGTCAACCTTGCTAAGATCCATATCTTCGTCAAAGGTGACATAATGACTTATCTCAACTTCCCTTTGGCTAGCCACATTAATTCTATAGCCCTTAGAATTTTCTCTATAGCCCACAAAGATTCCTTTCTTTCCAGATGCACCCAATTTGCTTCTTTTCTCTTTCGGCACTTGAAAGTATTTGGGACTTCCAAAAAATTTTAAATGAGAGATATCGAGTTTCTTACCAATGAACATTTCTTCGGGAGTCTTGGAGTCCAATGCTTTATGAGGGCATCGATTTTGAACATATATGGCAGTATTCGCAGCTTCGACCCATAGAAACTTCGGAAGCCTTTGATAATGAAGCATGGCACGAACAGCTTCCATAATAGTACGGTTCTTCCTTTCAGTCACATCATTATGCTCACGTGTATGGTATTGTGGTCTCCCTCTTAATGCCAGCTTCTCTACAATAGTCATTGAATTCATTGGATTCATGCTCGGTCCCATTATCAGTCCTCAATATCTTAATTCTCTTCTTAGATTGATTTTCGATCATAGCTTTGAAGTGATGAAACCAGGTGAATACTTCATCCTTCTTTTTCAAAAAGTAGATCCAAGTCTTGTGAGAATAATCATCTGTAAAAGTGAGATAATATAAATATCCTCCCAAAGAGTTTACGGGCATCATACCAGATATGTCGGAATGGATTAACTGCAATATATCAGTGGTCTTGCTATTACTATAGGGGAACGGTCCCCTTGTAAGTTTTCCTTCGGCACATCCTGGACATATACCTTCATTCCCTACTTTGAACTCGGGCATACCTGTCACCATTTGTCTCACATCGGAAAGAGCCTTATAATGAAGATGACCAAACCTCCGGAGCCATGGTTCAGATTGTAGACATGTGTCGCAAGACATGGCCCCCAATGGACTTCCTCCAACTTGATACAAAGTGTCAACCTGGAACCCAAGAATAAAAGCATCTTTAAAATTCCTTTTCCAAACACGTACCTTTCCATCAATGAATGCCACCTTGTAACCTTTGTCTTCCATTGCCGAAATGGACACCAGGTTCTTCTTGAGATCAAGTACATATAGAACTTCTTGTAAATTAATCGTGTTACCCTGATTCAATTGAAGTACAGCATTCCCTACACACTTTACGGGATAGGTGGCACTGTCTCCAAGAATAATCTCCAAGTTTGCGTCCTTCTCTATCAAATTAGAGAGAGCTTCCTTGTATCTGGTGAAGTGCCTTGAAGCACCATTATCAATAAGCCAATTCCCCAAGGTGTCTAGAGGAGAGGTAGTGGAGAGGGTCGATATCAGATAATACTCCTTTTGCTTATTGTTAACAACATTTGATTCTTCATCCCTGGAGTTCCTTGCTTTCTTCGAGGGTTAACCATTTCCATGATGTCTCGCATTCCTTCTTCCTTTGCAATTGAACCTGCCATTCCTTTGATTGTTGTTGTTGAAGTTGCCTCTGGAGTGATTGTGATCATCATCATGTGATGTGTCCATTCTATTTGGACACTCCCTCGCATAGTGGCCAAACTTATTGCAAACAAAGCAACCGCCCTTCCTTCCACCCTTAGATCCGAGCTTTCCATTGAAATGATCTTTAGACCCTGCATTATTTCTCCTTTTCGCATGAGCGGAGAAAGTAGTGGGGTTGCCTCTATTAGAAGGCATTTCTTGCTCCACCATTCTTGTTTCTTCTTAAATCCATCTTGACATCAATTCTTCAAATCCTGGAATTTGATCTTTATTGAGAATAGCGGTTCTAAATATATACCACTCGGGTGGGAGCCCTCCAAGGGTAGTGATAGTAAGTTCCCTGTCAGGAATGACTTCTCCAATCGATAGAAGATCATTCTTGATCTCAATGATCCTTAAGAAGTAGGATTGAATATCCTCGTCCTTGCCCTTCTTAATATCCTTCAACTTATTTTTGAGGAACAAAATTTGATTTGGATCACTAACCTTGAACATGCTTACCAATCAGTCGTAGATCTCCTTGGAGGTGTTCAAATCGGAGATGTAGGCCACCAAATGCTTGTCAATGGAATCTTTGATAATCTTCTTCGCTTTGACTTCAGCTTTGGTGTACTTGTTCTCTGTAGCAATCGATGCATTTGATGGAGGCTCTGGGATTTTACCCTTCACATAATCCAACACTTCTTGTTCTTCCAATATCAGATCAAGGGACATCTTCCATCCGTGATAGTCAAAGTTTTCACAGAGCTTGTCTTCAACCAGGAAGTGGGATGAGGAAACCATTGAGCCTTTTGTCCTTTCCAACTATCTTCGGTGATTGCTCTTTCACTCTTGCTTGCACTTTGTCTTCACCTAAGCTTTGATACCATGTTAATTTTGGTATGTTCTATGCTTAAGAGCAATTTACTTCAATTTCTTATTAACCCAATATCAATTTCTAGTTTAGCAATCACATCAACATGATAGTAAAATGCAGATAGAACATAAACATAAACAGTAGAAGACAAGCCAAGACAAGAGGATGTAAGATGTGGCACTAGCCAGGGACAAACCCCAATGTGGGGAAACCCTTGACCAATTCTTCTTATAATCTTCAATAGTTCAGCAGAGAGAGATAGTACAAATATACAAATCTGATATTTTATGACAACAACAGCAAACCCTAATCAGCAAAGTCAAACAAGTCAGATTTGACCTCCAATCAAGCTTGGTCAAAGTTCAGTCAACTCGGCCTCCAACAACAAGAAGTATCAACCCAAAACAATTCGAAAATCCCAGGGAAACATCGGTCAACTGCAGTCAAGCCTAAAACCAGCCCTAGCACAGTCAACGTTGGTCAACACAGGGTCAAAGTGGTTGTCCAGAACTGTAGCCTGCCAAGGAGAGGCAACCTAACCCAATCCGATGTCAAAGAAGAGTCAACGTTGGTCAACGCTGTCCAAATAGCCTTCCTACAGCTTCGGTCAAACTTGGTCAACATAGCCCTGAACAAAAAACAGTGTCCTTCCTTTGGCACGTGTGAGAGAAGCTACTCCAGATATGCATACCCAAACAAGAGAGGAGAGAGAAGGATGTGAGGATGGGATGGTGAAATAATGCCATGAGGTCTCCTCCTTTTATATGCAACTTTGAAGTTAAGTTGGGGGGTGAAAATAATTGTTTTTGCTTGTTGGCCGACCTTGACAAATTGTCAATAATATAAATAAATTCATATCTCCATATATACATGTCAAGGTCAGATGATATTTAGATCAATCCTACACCTCTCGAAAGAGGAATCCAAGAAAAATATCAGCTGCCATAAATAGGGTGACCAATATGGAGTTTGGCCCTAGTTGCCAATTTTAACAATTAGGGTTTTTATCAACCCTTGTTTCATTCATTTACTATCATCAAAGTATTCTTTTGTACTTAGCATTTCTGAATAATGCAAACAATTGATTAAAGTGCACATAACAATGAAGGCATTCCACAAATATTAATTCTATCAAATTTAATTTTTTTTTAAACAGCAGACCCACAACGAATAACCATAGGTATATCTAATTCAACAAAAGCATTAACAAACGTTATCTCAACCAAACATTAATTGCTATCAAATTCCATAAGATTGGCAGAACCATAGTGGTCGCAAATGTCAATAGATAAGCAAGGTATTACCCAAATTAGCAGTTCCACAAGTCGCAATTTGTTAACAAATCAACAGAGTCCCCTAACTAGACAATTGACCATAATCTAATTAATCTAGCTAGACAATTGGCCATAGTCAATATTTCCTCTGCAATATTTAGTTTCACTGAAGCTGGTAGTCTTTGTCCTGTTAGAGTCTCCATGTGGCAAGATTTCAAGCTTTGAGGAGTGGTTCTCACTATAGGAAACCCTTCTGCCAATGCGTCCGACGTACACAACAACAATTTTGTTCTTCAATTCGAAATGTCGGTTATTAATCCCTTAATATGTTTGACGTCCCAAATTGAGATGACGTTGCATCGTCCTCGCTTCCTGTGTCAGACTCGACCTCGATTCCCACGCTTAAATCTTCAACACTGTACCTGATTCCTGCTCGGGCTATCCCTTCCGTAGTTTTTAATCCAATGCCATGATGACCGAGCCAGTGGTTTAGTTGGACATAAATTCTTGTGACGTTAAGACATAGCCAATCAAGAATTCTGCTATCTTTCCAAAAGGTGTTCCATATACCAGATGATGATTCCCAAAATTGTCCAAGTGATTTGCTACCGTCTCAAGATTTCCCTGTGCCAAAACAAATTGGAGATAGATTGGTGTCAGTTAGGGAGGAATCTTTCACCACCGAAATTGACAATAGTAATGGGTCTCAAGACCTTAGAGCTAATGCTCAAGAGAAACATATAAGATGATCCACAATGATCCTCCAAAATGAATCCAAGTATCCTTTATTTATAGACTTCCTTAAGGGGTTTCACTTTCTTAAGTGGTTGAGTGTGTCTTAATCAAAGCCCCAGATTTGGGTTTATCACCCAACTTACCCAAAACTCACCCACAATGGGGGTTTTAGGGTTTTATCCCGCTTTTCGAAGGACTATAGCCTACGGGGACAAATAGGCTACTAAGTCCCCCCTGCCCGAAATTGCTTGCCCTCAAGCAATTGAAAATTCGGGTGTTGTAGAATTCGTTCTCCTTCCCATGTCACGTCATCCTCCGGTAAATTCTTCCATCTGATGAGGTACTCCAAAATTACCCTTCCCCTCGTTGAAGAAAGTGTAACTAGGTTCGGTATTTACAAAATGTAATTTTGATCTTTGTACTTGTCAAGAAAAAGATATTATTATTTTTGTAAATTATAAGAATGAGTTTCTTGCTCATTTCATAGGTCTAGGAAAATCAAAGAGTCAAAGACATGTAAGGAGCTCTTCATGAGCCTATGTAAAATGTACACAAGACTAAAACAGCCCTCCAAGACAAGCATAATCCTCCAAAGACAAGCACGAAGAAGATTGTCTGCAAAAATATGAAGAGATCAATCAAGTCGGCCCTAAAGAATATACAAATGACATGTCAACTCAATAAAAGGGACAGATCAGTTCGCATTGACATGTCGGCTTATTATGGCAGCATAACACCTATAAATAGGCAGCTAGAGTTACCACAAAAAATCCGAATTTTGGATAATTTTCTCTGTAACTTCGGAGGTATAGGAACTCGGATTTCTAATGGGTATAATAGTATCTATCTTCGCATAAGGCTCAGACTTCGGATGGCATTACTGTAGCTTCAAATGGGTGCTATAGAAATAGTAACATTCTCGGCATAAGTATGATGATAAGGGCTTCGGTGCAAGAGGGGAACACTCTGTCTCATCATTCTAGACAGTATCATCTTGGTATAGCAATGCTGACAAGAATCTCAGGGATCCACATCAGTCTACACAGTCTCGGCATAATTCAGATGAAGGTGGTCCTATAGTAACACTCTCTGCAGTCGTGATCCTAAGCTTAGAGATGATCTCAATGGAGAATCTATCACAAGGTTATGATCACAACAAAGGAGCAGCTATGGTGAAATAGTCATGACCTCGGTGGACCTAGGTGTAGACCTTAAGGAGATCTCAGTGGTAGAGTTAAGACTTCGATGAAAATGCAAAGAGGTTGCAGCAGCGGTGAGGATCTTGATGATCACCTCAGAGGTACAGCGATGATGATGATCTCAGCAGTGACAAAGAAGAGGATTGGTGTCTTGGTCTCAGAGTGGCTCAGTGAGTCTAGAGTCACGGTCTTGGTGTTCGTTAATTGGAATCTCTATGAGAAGACTTATGTGCGGGTTTTTCTCTCCAAGAAGGAGAGGTTTTGGCCCTGGAAAAATGCCAACATCTTGTGTTCTTGTCTCTTTGTTTTTGGTAGCTATTTGATGAAATAAGAAACACACACTCTAATAATGTCAAAGAGAAGATTGTGCTCATAAGAAAATTAAAATGCTTCACAGATAGTTATCATGCTAAGAAGAATCTCATTAAATCAATGCCCTAGATTCTTCAACATGGTATCAGAGCTATGGTTGCAGCCTAAGGAAGGGCAGAAAAGAGACATACAAGGATCTATCTTCACGGGCATCAAAGAAAGTTGAAAGGTCTAAAGGAGCAAGTCTACAACAGTACATGGAGTATCAACTTCAGTGATTACAGTCATGCACTCAACTCATGTTCAGTTTGATCGAGTATATCAGTGCCATCCCTAGGATCCTCACTTCTTGATCATTGAACCTTCTCTATGAAATAAAAGACAGTGTTGGCATAAATTACAGACTCAAGGATATATGGCAGAATTCATCCAAGAAGTGCCTCTCACAATCCATATTATACCACTGCCTCAATCTAGTAACTGCAAGAAGGCAGTTTCGGTGATAAGACAGTCTCTCTATACAGTGCCTCTCTACACAAAAACATCACTGTCTCGATACAGTGTCATAACAAATACTTGTCACAGTCTTGGATCTTGAACAGCATGATGCTCAGATCAAAACATAAGTCTCCTTATATCACTATCATAGTTTGGATAATGCTCGATGTAGGTGTTTGCTGATGCACTCTGAGGAATACTGAGTGTGATAAAGTCCACATGTGGGATAGCAGTATCACTAACATGTCAACAATGTGCTCAAATACCTTACAGATGAATTGGAAATCAAGATAATCTCAAGGTCACAACGCAGCTTCAGTGATGTCAAAATCACAAATGTCATGGAGCTAGAAGGCCTCCAAGGAAGTCTTGACAAAAGGATACTAGTGATGGGCAGCTCAAGCAAAGGAAGTACCAAGGTGAAGATCTCCTCTTCACATGCCAAGTAAGTATCTTTCATGTTCAATCAATTTTTGGTTTAATAACTTTCTTTTACAAGGAAATGGAAATATTGGAGGATAGCCATAGTCCTCATGAAATATGTCCTTGCATAGAATAAGGAGGATTGGCATAATCCTCATAGAAAAGAGAAGTCATTGACGTCTATGGAAAGGTCTCTGATGGTCAAACAGTGCTTGAATGCATCAAGAGACTCATAGGAATCGTATGAAATCACTCAAAGGTCCTCACATGCCAAAAGAGGAGACATAAAGAGAGATATATGAAATACTAGAAGATATATTCTCTGAAATTGTAGGAAAGAAAGTCACATCACTTAGACCTACTCAAAAGTTTGGTCCTCAAGCAAAGCAAGACAGAGTAAGTATAGCTAAGATTCAATGCTATAGAAATATTTTGGAAGCTCATATCACTGTAAGATGGAGGAAGCTGAAGAAAACGACCAAGAAAAGAGGGAGTAACAAATCTCTCCTATGAGTAAGATAATATCCCTCACAAAAAGGGTCCTATCATAAGCTCCTAAATCTTGTGTTATAAGATATGACAATGATAATAAGATGCATCATGGAAGCATTAGAAACAAGAGCTCATGACATCACCATGGGAATCATGAAGGACAAAATCCATGGCAGACAAACATGTAGGATATAGCTCTTGGGAACCTCAATGGACATTGAAGGAAAGGAAGAAGTCATCTAAGACAAGGCTCATCATACATCAAGTCAAAAAGCAAAACATCTGCCAGTTGGGGATATAGAAGATCCTCAAAATTCTCTAATGGAATCCTCATTGTAGGGTTCACTAATCTAGAGAGGAAGCAAGTGTTTCAACAAGAATTCCAACTTATGGAATCCATAAGATGATGATGTGATGGCATGAAGCAGATCAAGGGATTGAAGATCTCTTCAATCAAGGAAGCTGCTGGAAGAAGCCTCGATGCCCTGAAGGTAAAAATAAGGTATGTATGCTTGTGTTTAATATTATAATGACATGACATATGGTTGCAGATAGCGTAGATCATTACTTCTATCTTGAGAAGCATGATCAAGAGAAAAAGGATCTCCTCCTCTGAAAAGGTGCAAGAAGACATAAGTCACACTAGATGAAATCAACATAATATGTCCTCATATGAAGTATGAGGTGGTTGATCACAACTAAGAAACTCTTATTAAAAGGCACCTAGGAATGGAATGTGTGAGGAAGGAAGAGATCGTGAGATACACAACCATGATAAAAGCAATCACCATCCAAAAGACCAAGAAGATTCAACTAAAAAATCTCCTAGAAAGATATGAAGACTTTGATGAAAGTCTGAAAAAGATGAAGACCCTTGACAATGAATATCTTTGGGAAATGTGTCAATATGTGTGCAGAATGTTGATACCTACAAGAAGATGTCATGATGAAGAGCCATCTCGTAAGGTCTATTTAATTTGATATGATGTTTTGATTTCTTGAATAATATCTTAATAATGCAACGCTACTCAAACAGGAGTTGTAAATACTGTACAACTAGCATTCATGTGGTGGATGGAAGAAGCATGATGAGAAAGAAGTAGTCATATAACGAAAGAAGCAGATATGAAGAAGGCCACTTTCCATGAAGAAAGAAATGACGTGATGAACTAAGGAGGAAAGTGATCGAAGGTTGTTGCCCTACAAGGAAGAAGCTCAACTGATTTTCATGACATCAAGGAGAGAAGTTGATCAAGTAGCTACAGGACCCACAAAGAAAAGAAGTTGTTGATGTATAGAAGAGTCCCTAGCTAAGAGGGAGCTCTGACAGGTCCCTGATCAAGAGGGAGCTTGGATTGAATCACCTTTGATTAAAAAGGAGTGACAGTTGTGTTTTTCTATTTCATGTGTCATGCACTAGACCAATAATAATCGTCACAAGTCTAGGTGAAGGCCATGAATGAAAATGTAGATACATGATAGACACAACATTCTTTTCTTCACCTGGGAAGAAAGAATGGAAGATTGGGTAGCATCTGATGATCTTTGAGGATGTGTAAGGCATCCAAGATAAGAGTAGGCAAGAGGACCGATATTCTTTGAGGGTTGGGAACCCAAGGTAAGAATAGTCCTAGAAGGTCAACTCAATAAACACCCGGGAGGGTTTGTACCTTGAGAGACAATGATAAAGGTGTCCATAAATCATTGGTCTCACCAACATTGTACTCTGAGCTTATGAGAGATAGAGTTGTTAGTCAAGGCCTTGCTATAAACAATGTTGGTTACTATGATGCTATAACAGGTGGGTTACCAATCCGATTCTTCTTATGAGAAATTCTTCAGATTGAGAATGACCAAGTATCATTATAAATACCTCCCTAATTAAGAGGGAGTGTTGAAGAAAATGTAACTAGGTTCAGTACTTACAAAATGTAATTTTGATCTGTGTACTTATCAAGAAAAAGAAATATTATTTTTGTAAATTATAAGAATGGGTTTCTTGCTCATTCCATACATCTAGGAAAGTCAAAGAGTCAAAGACATGTAAGGAGCTCTTCATGAGCCTACGTAAAATGTCAAAGAATATACAAATGACATGTCGGCTCAATAAAAGGGACACGCCAGTTCACATTGACATGTCGGCTTATGATGGAGGCATAACACCTATAAATAGGCAGCCAGAGTTACCACAGAAAATTAGAATTTTGGATAAGTATCTCTGTAACTTCGGAGGTACAGGAACTCGGATTTCGGATGGGTACAGGACTATTTATCTTCGCATAAGGCTCAGACATCGGATGGCATTACTGTAGCTTCAGATGCGTGCTACAGAAATAGTAACATTCTCAGCATAAGTATGATGATAAGGGCTTCAGTGCAAGAGGGGAACACTCTGTCTCATCATTCTAGACAGTATCATCTTGGTATAGAAATGATGACAAGAATCTCAGGGATCCACATCAGTCTACACAGTCTTGGCATAATTCAGATGAAGAAGTTCCTATAGTAACACTCTCTGCAGTCATGATCTCAAGCTTAGAAATGATCTCGATGGAGACTCTGTCACAAGGTTATGATCACAACAAAGGGGCAACTATGGTGAAACAGTCATGACCTCAGTGGGCCTAGGTGCAGACCTTAAGAAGATCTCGATAGTATAGTTAAGATTTCGATGAAAGTGTAAATATGTTGCAACAACAGTGAAGATCTTGATGATGACCTCAGAGGTGCAGCAATGACGATGATCTCAGCAATGACAAATAAGAGGATCAGTGTCTTGGTCTTGGAGTGGCTCAGTGAGTCTAAAGTCATGGTCTTGGTGTTCGTCAATTGGAATCTCTATAAGAAGAATTATGTGCGGGTTTTCCTCTCCAAGAGAGAGAGGTTTTGGCCCTGGTAGAACACCAACATCTTGTATTCTTGTCTCTTTGTTTTTGGTAGTAAGTTGATGAAATAAGAAACACACACTCTAATAATGTCAAAGAGAAGATTGTGCTAATAAGAAAATTAAAATGTCTCACAAATACTTATCATGCTAAGAAGAATCTCATTAAATCAATGCCCTAGATTCTTCAACACCCCTTAACTTCTTTTCTCGAACGGCCATGATCGTTTCTGGAATCAATTCCAATTGTTCTTCCTCATCTAATGGTGGCAGCTCAACAGAAGTGGTGACCCACTGGCCTATAACCTTCTTGAGGCATGATACATGAAATACATTGTGGATTCCACTATCACTCGGTAGCTCCAACTCATACGCCACTTCACCCACTCTTTGGAGGATTTTGTAAGACCCATAAAACCTTGGCTTCGGCTGCTCTACCCCACTCTTCTTGAGTATAGACTATCGATAAGGCTGCAATCATAGGAAAACAAGATCCCCTACCTCAAAATTGTGCTATGTTCGGTGTTGGTCTACTTACATCTTCTGTCGATTTTGACCAACCTGAATATTGTCCTTGAGTACCCTAAGAATGTCCTGACTCCCCTGTATCTAATCCTTGGCAAGAGGTTCCTTGCGGTCTCCGAAGATTCTATCGATGAAGGAGGGTGCATCATACCCATACAGAGCCTTGAAGGGTGTCATTCATACCACTTGATCCATGCCTTTTGTTGAACTGTCACATAGTTGCGCAAATACCCCTAAATCCATTTATTTACAATTTATGTTTCTTCGTCAGTTTGCAAGGGACAGCTAGTGCTAGGGATTAATTCAATTCCAACTAATCTAAAAAGGTCCTACCAGAATGCGCATGCCCATGAATCTACTTTCATGGTCGTTGACTATGTTCTTCGACAACCCATGTAATTTGAAGACTTCTTTGAAGAAGAGTTATGCCACTTGCTTGGCCGAGTAATCTGCTAAGATAACAAAGCATGTGAATTTAGTTAATTTGTCCACCACAGTGTATATGCAATCCTTTCCCTATGCTTTGGGTAATCCTATGACAAAATCCATCGATATGCTTTCCCATTTCTGTTCTGGAATGGGTAGAGGTCGGAGAAGACCTGCAGGACGTGTGTGCTCAACCTTATTTCACTGACATGTCATGCATTCCCTGACGTATTTCATCACATCTTCCTTGAGTCCCTTCCACAAGAATCGCTCTAGGATCTGTCGGTATGTCTTGAAGAACCCCTGGTGTCTGACTGAAGGAATATCATGTGTAACCTTCACAATTTTCTTCTTAAGTGTAGATTAGGGACCAAATATATCTTGTCTTTATAGTAAATGATGTCATCAACTATTTCGTACCTGTCATCCTCGATAATCCAGTCAAGAAGCGTGCAAGCAAACTAGTTCTTAGCATATTCAGCGGAGAGGTAAACCTTCCAATCTTCTGTGAGCTTTATGAGGGTGTAGGTTGCTCGTTTCTTGCAGAGTGCATCAGCCACCACGTTTTTCTTCCCTTTCACAATGTCAAAACCATAAGCTTGAATTTTGCTTACCCACTTTTGTAGTCGTTCATTTAGGTCCCTTTGTCCCAAGAAATGTCGCACGCTGTTGTGGTCTATCATGACTACGAACCTATTACCCACTAAATACCGCCTGAACTTTGCCAATGCATGCACGATGGCCAACATTTCTTTGTCATATATGGAGTAAAGCCTTTCTATATCTTCTAGCTTTCGACTTTCGAATGCAATCAGATGACCTTTCTACATTAGGACGTGTTCAAAATAGTGTAACTAGGTTCGGTCTTCATTATGTCAAATATTTTAATAATGTATTTTTGTATCAAAGAATTATTTTTTCTCCAATTGAGAGCCCTAGACAAGTCATGTAAAATGAAGACAGTCATGTATTATTATTCATGTAAATGTAATGAATGTAAGTCCTTCTAGATCACCAACGAAATACTGTAACTTGTACCCAAAGAATTATTGCAAGGAAACCGCTCAAAGAAAATTATGGAAGTCTTCTACATTCACGTTGGCCTAATTAATTAATCAAAGGGCATGTTGGCCTAATCTAGGCTCACATCGGCTCAATGGATGAAAGGGCAAGCCTATATATAGGCTACGTTTGGCTCCTCCAAAAACACAATTCATTCACTCTCACTCACGAAGAGGAGAAGCAGAAATAAGGTCGAAGGAAGGAAGGGTAGCCGCAGCAAGTGAGGAGGTTTGTTCCCTCATGCGAAAACATCAACAAGTCAGCTATCCCTCATGGCATTCAGATCTAGATTAGGTTCTTGCGTTTCATAACTGTATGGTTGGTATGAAGGGTTGTTCTAGTCGCAAATACAAGGAGATTGTTGTTGAAAGGTGTGTGGGTATCATAGGGCCAATAAAGCCCTAACTCTATTCTCATATGTGCATTCGCTCTGAAATCAAAGGCTTCTACCCTCGTTGTTCTAGACAGTCAATATTATTGCCTTTCAAAGACCTATAATCAAGCCCTAATCATCGCTCTAACAAAGAATGAGGGATCTACATGAAATGCGAGGATAGATCGAGGCTAGAAGAGCCTATCCAAATTAGTTGGTGCATACTATCATGCCCATTCGCTGCAGAAACGTACAACATGATTGGGAACATGTTTGGAGGTATTGTCATTTGATGTTGAAGGAATTTCTAAGTCAACGTTTGGGTCATGTAACTTCTCAATAAAGATTCTATAAGAAAGAGTTCAAAGGGTTTTTCCTCTTAGATTTTGTAGAGGTTTTTGCCCTGGCATGGTGCCATAATCTTGTGTATTTTGATCTTCTTGTTTCTAGTAATTGTTTGAAGATAATAATAGATAAGAAGAAAAATCTAAAGAAGTAATATCTCAAGCAGCAATCATAATTAAGAGAAATTGAATAATTCAAATTGCCCTTAATTTCTCAACATGGTATCAGAGCGAGGTTCTGCAAAGGGCATGAAGAAGATCAGAACTTCGCACTCTCTGTCTGAAATTTCGTGTGAAGGTATACACAATCTAGAAGGGAGAGATCTCGCATTAGAAGGGACAGATTTCGCATATCTCTGAGATCTAGTATGGAGCAAATCCGCATTGAAAAGGGTTCAAGTATCTGTCTGCAACTCGGATGGGTTTCAGATCTCATGAAGAAAGATGGAGAGGCATGAAGATTGTCTCAGAGTTTATTCCAGAGCGCAGTCATGAACTCAGCATACATATATTCGTGACATAAGTTTGTGAAGACAGTAACTACTACAATCTCGGTGAACAAAGGAATACAACCTATACATACAGTCTCGGTGGACATTACAGTATGTAGATCTGTCTCCTTGTGATCTCGATATATATATATATATATATATATAGATATATCAGTAAATCGTTGCTACAGCCTTGGCATACCTATAGGTGTAATCAAGAAGGATCTTCGAATGGATAGACAGTCTCGGCATAGAGATGTCTCTGCTCTTTCGAAGGTATAGTCTTGGCATATTGAAGAACCGGAGTATCAACAGTGACAAAAATGATCAGAATCATGACGGTGAAAGAGGGTAACAATCTCAACATAATGAGAAGGAGTAAACATAACGATCTCGGCATAATTGCAACAAGCAAAAGACTCGGATCTAACACCTCGGTTGATTCACGTAATATCTCTGTTGCAATCTCAATGAACAACAGTGATAAGGGTTTCAAGAAGCAAGTCTTTGATCTCGGCATAACTATGATTGTCTCATTCTTAAAAGTTAAGATAAAAGGGTCACAAGGATCTACCTTCTCGGCATACTCTTAGTAATGACATTGTAGACGCAGCACATGATGATTACTGTATAATGGAATATAATCACAATCTTAACATATGAATGATCAAGAAGGATCTCTGTGAGATATACAGAACCTTATCTCTAGCATAGATAGAATATGGGATCATGATTTTTGATATCTCAATGATTTCATTTGTCCGAGAATGTATATCAATAATATCCTATGCAAGAAGAACAAGAAGTGAAGATGCAGCTGCAGTGTGATGACAATGGCATGGTAGCAGAGAAGATGATGATCTCAGTAAGAACAAGAGATCTCAAGGAGCAATAATGAATATCTCAGTGATGCAACAGAAATATCAGTGTTAAAGTTATGCTTTCAGTAAAAGCGCAAAGATGATCTTAGTAAAAAACAGTAAAGTTCTCAGTAAAGATGTGACATTCAAAATAGCAGCGACGATATTGTTCTTTTATGAAGACAAGGTCATGGGCATGATCTCGACTATGATGAAGTTAAGGTCTTGATCCCTATCTTGGCGTAGCTATCATAAAGACCTCGTTGTTATGATCTCAATAAAGGTACAACAATGATGATTGCAGTCATGGTGCAGCAGTGACCTAATTGAAATGTTATAAGATGTACTCTCTGAAATGTAGTAAAGAAGGTCATCTTCATGAGATCTCAATTGGGAGTTTTGAGAAAGATGATAAGAAGACAATCATCTATAAGCAAGATGTCAAGTGTCCTTGGGACAAGGAAGCTTCCACATCTAACAACTCACAGTACTTGTTAGTGTTACTTGGGAGCAAAAGCGAAAGCAAGGAGCGGGAGCGAAAAATGGGTGCGGGAGCGACATTTTCAAAAGCTCACGGTTTGGGAGCGAATCCCGGAGCGTTTTTTATATAATATATATATAGATACATATACGTCAACA